>JAZHYW010008881.1:0-12706 GCA_037355805.1 Ixodes ricinus | reverse complement strand
AATCACTCGACCGAAGCAGAGCGCACAGACTCCGCTTAAATTAATGCAATGGCGCGGCGTCACGAGAGAAATAGGTGTCGAGCACACCTAATCTGCATACGCTTTTGAAGCGTCCATTGTCGCGCCGGAAGTGCCGCAACCGGAAGTTTGAGAGGTTGGGCGTCCCTCGCCGTACCGAAGCATAGCGGGAAGAAACCCTCTATTCACCTTGTAATTCTAAACTTAATCGCAGTGGATGCTAAGAGCAATCCAAGCCAATCCAAAGCTAAGAGCGCACCACGTGGCATCTCGGGTGCGCGAAGACATGCGCGTAGCGCGAAGTCATGTGATCTGGTCACAGAAGTGGTGGATTACCCGAGGTAGCGGTTAGCGTCTACTTAGGTCCGCCTTGGAATGTAAAACAAAAATGACTCAAAGCTCTGATATAGATTAGTTTTTTTTTTTTTTGAGCCGCTGCTGCACGTCACAATTTCTTTGTTCGAATTTTTCAAACTTAGATCGCCTGAAAAAGTTTGTTTATTTAGGTAAATCACGCCGCACAAAACAAAAAGTCGAAAACCTGACGCCATGCTTCAATGTCATATCACACTGTACAGTATTTGAGTTAATAACATTAAAAGTAAATTCGAGCTAATTTGTCTTGACGTAAGAATGTAGTGTAAGCGATTTAAACTGGTGATTTTTGCGAAAGCTTCAATTAGCTCGAGTTCCTCATTAGTTGATTATCTGTACTTTAGATTGTGTCGCGTCGGCTTACACGGAGTCTTAGAAGGCAGAACGTTGATTTAGAAGAGTGTTCAACTTGCTTGCACCGAGATTAAGGCCTAATCCTCAGCAAATTGTCGCGACAAATCTCCGTCACCTCCTGAGTAATCTCCACGTGTTGTATTTTTTTTTTATAAAATGAGGCACGTTGATTAGTTAATAAAAAAGACGGTGATGTACGCATATAATTTAATGCATAAGATCTGGCACTGGACGCGATGTGTTAAACATTAGTAGTTCGTGTAATATATAAAAAAAAATCGGGCCCATTCTTGTTTTCTTTTTCTTGTCTGAACAACGACCACAATACACTAACAAAATGTGGAGTGTAGATTGTAAAAGCGGGTTCAAAAAAGAAGTGTTGATACGCAAAACATGTTCACCCAAAAACGAAGTAAAAAAAAAGTCTCCGGTGAGTTTATCGTCGTTGTAATCAGAGTTGTAAATGGTAAACTTTCACGGTTTTACGAGCAGAGTTTAGAAACTCATTAGCCGCGCAGCAAATGGACAGCTCGGGGCAGTCACGTTTTTACAAGCTTTTATGTCCGTCAACCGACATAAACACACAAATAATTACTCCAAGGTTGACAGCGCGGCTCCGCGCGTACTATAAATGGCGGTGCTTAGTTCAGTTTTCCACTGCCAGGGGGCGGAGTGGGGGGAGGGGGTGAGGGGGGATGGCTAGCGCGTTAGGAAAGCAGTGCCTCTCGCGGACCGCTTGAGAAATAATAAGGGGGCCGTCAAAATCGCCACAAAATAGAAAAAAAAGAAGTTTTTGCACAAGAAACAACATCAACAACATGGATTCAGATTGTTTGGCTATTGTTTGTTTGATTATAATAAATGTAACTAACGGTGTTTAGAAAGGTTATTAGCCTTAATCCAGGGGCACCTGTTTTTCCTTTGTTCATTACAGTTTATATTGAACGTTTTTTTGTTGCTGTTTTTATTTAGATTTTTTTGAAATTTAGAATGGTTGTTGACTCAAACTTGCACACTGTGTCTCTACACGCATCCCTTCCCCTCCTTTTCCCCCCTCGTCAGCAAACTTGTGTATATTTGTGGAGGGAGAGAGATGCATGCTGGCGAGTTGCTGCGGGACTAACTCGAGACAAAATAGCTCCCTTGCGGAGTTTCTCGCGTAATGCGAGACATCGCGAGAGGCGCTTCAGAACGGTGTTGACACTGGTCCGGAAAAAGCGCCTCGTTTCCCGAGACGACGCTAATTTATTTTTCTTTGGGTTTTTCACTTCGCTTCGCGGCGCAAGAGCGTGCGCCAGTTTATTTTGACTGTTTTTGTCAGCCCCCCACGGTGCAAACAAAGAGCAATGTTTGGATTTGCAGATACGTAAAAAAGACAAACTAAAAGGGAAGTACAGTTAGTTCCTTGTCGTCGGCTTATTAGCGTCGTCGTGCTGCTGTTGTTACTGCCGCGCAAGGCACTAATTAATTTCCGGCAGTGCATTAATCGGGATTACGAATTTGAGGAACGGAACGTAAATAGGGGTTTGTATATCTGAGACTTTTTTTCTAGGGTACAGCATTTCGTTTGGCGAGAGATGCAAAATCCCGGCGCGGGAAAAGGGATACTGAGTATCAAAGCGTTCGACTTAAATTGGGTGGGTGTTAGGTCTGTTTAATCAAACTAGCCCGAAACTTTTGGTTCACGGCCAATTTATAAAAGTGACACCGCCTGATTTATTTACTTATCAGTTGTTTGCTATTGAGTGCCACCAATATTAAAGTTTTGTGAGAAGGGCTTTTTGCCGAGACTCAGAGCCGATGTATATAGGGTCAAGAGCAAAAGCTGTTTGAGTCATTCGAGGCGTGACATTCAATATTTCATCATCTACTGCCAATCTGTATTGAAGATAACGTGAAGAAATAAAAATAGTGCCAAGATTGTGATGACACATCCGCTTGAAAGTCTAGTATCCACCATGTCGACGAAATGCTCCGAGAGATCGCCAATAATTGTATTTTTTGGGAGGAGGTTTTATGTCGTGTTTGTGCGCTTGCATCTATATGAATTTAATTATATTAATTATTTTCACCTTATACGTATCCAAACGTGTATTGCGTGTGTGTATATACGTGTTATGCACATTCGTATGCATGCATTTGCCTCTGTGTGTGTGTGTGTAAGTGCTTGTATCTTCGCGTATTTGGCGTATATCGTGATTATGCGCTATGTTTTTGAGTTTCTGTTTGCGAGTGTGTGTGCGTGTGCAATCGTACACGCATGTGTTCCCGAATAACGGTTGGAGCTTCGTCGTGTAGCTTCAGAGCACGAGAGAATGCGCTTGTACTCTACGCGGCTAGTCAAACCAAGAATCAGCTCAATTCGAATGTATAAAACGTAGCTGAAACTTCGTTTTTACCTCAAATTAAAAAACAAATACAAAAAAGAACACCTGTCAGTTTGTGTCTACGCCATAGCTTAGATAAGATACATGACTGGGGTGCAGGGGAAGCGTTATACTTTCATCACCCCGTTACCGCCTGTCCCGTAACGTAAAGATTCTGTGCAGCGTTTACCAGAAACCCTTCTAAGGCGGGCATGTTTCCTGCTGTCTCCGCAGTCATATCAGGTATTGCCTCGCGACTGTTTAGTGCGGAAAACAATTTGCGAAACTTTGGCACTTGTTCCGAATCTTTCAAGAGAATGTTAACCCCACGCGCACCACCTCAAAGAATCTGTACAGCGTTTACCGGGTGCCTTCCTAATGCAGGATTTCTTCCCACTCTCGAAACCGCCACACAAATAAATTTGTCTTACGACTGCAGAGTGTCGATAACCGATATTTTTTTCCCACGTATTTAGCGCTGCACGTGACTGGGGAGATGGGCATGTAGTACGTATACACTCTTAAAAATGTCTGTGCGTCTACTTTCACGCACAATACTCGGAGAGCCAATCACCGCAACTCACGGAGGCAGCTCAGCGAATGACGATGCGGAAACATATGTTTCGACCAAAAAACGCAGTCTGAGTTGTGACATTAAGCAATGCAAGCGTGACGTTCTGCATTGCTTAATGTAACAACTCATTCTGCGTTTTTGGTCTAAATATATGTTTCAGCATCGTCATTCGCCGAGCTGCCTCCGTAAGTTGCGGTAATTGGCTCTCCGAGTATTGCGCGTGAAAGTAGACGCACAGACTTTTTTAAGAGTGTACACTCTAAGAAACCTGCAGTGTCTGCTGTCTCGCAAATCGCTCCTGAAAGCCAATCGCTGCAATGTACGGGGGCGCTAGGCCAATGACGGGACTGATGGCGTGTTTCAAGCTATAAAAACTGTTTGCGCTGTGGCGCCTATCATGACGCTTCACCGTGATAAGTTTCGCAGCGCCAAAGTTTCTTAGTAGTCTAAACATATGATCAGTTAAGTCATTCGCCGAGCGGCCTCCATAGATGGCAGCGATTGGCTCTTCAAAGTGCTTTGCGGGAAAGCAGACGCTTCAAGTTTCCTAGAGTGTATACGGTTGGCTTCCCCGTTTTTAATGACCCGATAAAGTTGAGCGAGATAAAGTCGCTTACCACTTAACCTCCCATTTTTAGTTCGACCGATACTCTACTCAAATAAATAGCAGCGATGTTTTCATATTATTTTTTTTGTTAGAAAGGATAAGTAATCGCATTGGGTTTGTGCCCTGAACTTACGATTTAAGTACACCTAAAATACACCGAGCGCGCGTCCAAGTAATGATAAACGCCCGCCCGTACTTTTAAAACATAAAAAAGCGTAGTGAAGGACGCGTCAAGCGTCCAGCCCAAACGTATACGAGCCCACCCATAGTCACCGAGAGCTGCAGAAACAGAGGGTGCGACCTTTTATGATCACGCTGCTTTCCTCGTGATTGGCCCTCGGGCGCTCTAATCAACTGATGACGCAATCTGATTGGCCGAGAAGCGATGATTAGATTCTCGGCCCTCGCCACTCCTTGCGTTTCGAATGTCGTCGCTGACTATTAGCGACGCGCGCGACCAAACGTGTCGCTGTGGTCAAAGGTCGCGATCGGTTCGACCAGCTTCTTGTGTACTGATAATGCCTGCCAATCGCCGGTCGACGGTGAGGCAAATCTTGCCAATCACAACGAGGCTGAGCCAACTCCTGCCAATCCCGGTGAGGTAAATTTTGGTCTCGACGTCACGAACGAAAATCAGAGGGCACCACGTAAACATGTAGGCGCAAATAGCTATTCAAAATGCTCCTTCGAATCAGCTGCTTCTTAGAACACTCATGTGCAAAGGGGTTTAGCCCACCTCATTACCGGCCCTTCGGCATTCTGACTCTTGGGCCTAAAAAGTTTCCATTCCTGGGCGTACAAGAATTCGTCCCCGTTTTAGAAGGTCACTTGTTCGGTATTGTAATAATGAATTCTAAAGTCTCAGAACATAAAAGTCTAATCACATTTGCGGTAAACTTCAGTAGCGCATAGTGTGTGACTTGGACTTGGCGAGTTGTTTAAAATTAGCTCGCATCTTCCGTCACCCCTTTGCTCACGTATATCTTACGTTTGATGTATACTGCCTTCATTCCTCCAGGCGAACCATTTGAATGAGGCGACTCACCGGTGATGATGAGCCTCCCCGGCAGGGAACTCCGCGTGGACTCTCCGGTGAGCTTGTCCTTGGTCTGGCAGCGGTAGCTGCGGTACGACAGGCTCTTGTCTACGTCCCGGATGTACAGCTCTCCTTCCGGGAACATGTGGTACTTGGACGACCCTGCGAGCATGTAGAAAAACATGGATACTTCGACACCCGCGAGCGTACAGGCATGAACAAAACGTGTTTTCTATGTAGCGGGTGTTTGGGGGCAAAGAGAACCCTGGTTTAACGTAGAATGTATTGTGTCAGCCGAATTTTCAGGGAAGACCATCATGAAGAACCGTCACGAAGAACTGTCACAAAGAAGCGTCATAAATAACCGTTACGAAGGACTGTGCCGTAACGTGACTCCATGCCGTTATCCAGACGTCAGAGTGACGCCATAAGGACACGTGACTCCGACGTCACGTGACATCATAATGTCACGTCACATTGGAACGTCACATGGCTTCAAGTTAGCGTGTGACATCACAGTCATATGACATCATGACGTTGCATTCACATAGCTTGTACCAAACTCAATCACAACAAATTCTGTCTTCCCTTGTCTTCGTCAGCATTGCCAAACTAGTATACATGTCCTTTCCCGGATGTGCAGCTCTCCTTCCGGGAACATGTTCTACTTGGACGACTCTCCGAGCGTGGAGAAAGCCACGCACCCTTCAACAACCGCGCTTGTACAGGCATCAACAAAACGCGTTTTCTATGTGTACGGGAGAAAAGAGAACCTCTGTTTTTCTCAGCACGTGAAAGAACTACGCATCGGCAAACGCCTTTTCCACCCATATGTAGCCTTAGCGGTTGGGATCAGATGCCAAGGTTTAAGAACATACAGTTATCTCATTGAAGGGTTATAAGCGAGCTTTCCAACTTTTTGAATTAGAAAATGGCTCACTGCCAACGAAGCTCGCGAATACATAGAGATGAATGGTGCCTGATACCGAGATCGGAGTCAATTTTTTATTTAAAGTTTTCGAAAATTCTCGAAAACTTTTGAATGGCATTCAGAGATCAGAGAGAAAGAGAGAGAAAGGTAGAGATATGGAGAGAAAGAAGGATTACGAAAGAGGAAATACGGACGCTTATGTCATTGCCAGAGACCAGACGGTCATCGTTAGCGGGGGAGGGGTGGAGGGAGACAAAGATTATTTTCGTGGAAAGAAACATTTTTTTCCCCGATACATTGGGTACAGTCGTTTACAGTGTTAGAAGGAGCTTCCGTAGACTCAGAACGCACGCAGCTAAGGCCAACCTATTAAGCAATGTTACATACGTAAATTAAAGTCGGCGAGCTGTACTGCTAGTGAAATCCTTAATTGGCCTCCTTACTACATTTTTCTTGACACGATTAACATTAGACCCTTTGAGACAGTCAGGAGGGTGTTACTCCATAATTCTTGGCCGCTCAACATTTGATGACTGGTAAAAAGAGTTAACAGCGTTTTGACAAGTAATCAAAATAATTATGCGAGTATAAGGTATTTCTTCCTTATGAGATATTTTTATATTCAGAATCGCAAGACAGAGGACAAAGGTAACATGGCTGTCGTCATGCTTGGTGCAAAAAAAAAGAACACGAAGAAAAGAAGGTTTTTGTCGCTCTTCTTTTTTTCTGTTTCCGGATGTTTACGTGCTTTTTGATGATAGCGGTGACACGCTTCTGACAATGGTCTCCACACAGTCGTCTAAAACACGAACGAGGGTAAAATAGCAGGACCAAGCTTGGTAGCTCCTAGCCTCTTCACAAAGCAGCTACTGTAAGGCTACGTACATGCTGTGTGTTTCGGATGATGCTCGTAGTGCTAAATTTCCTAGAACACCTATCAGAGGCCAGTGCGGGGCAGATTAGACACTAATGCTTCGTCAGCGATCGGCTGAGACTCTTGTTCTCACTGATTGAACACCGGTTCTAGTTAAAGGCGGCACAAGCGGACCTACCGCCGTAAAACTAGCCGGCAAAATCGGCTCTTGCAAATGGAAAGCTCAAACATTCACCGAATGTTGACAAAGCAGGTCAGTCTTACCGTGTGAAATTTCATGGAGTCGTTCTCTTCCTGTAAAAATGCTTATGAGCAAAAAAAAAAAACTTGCCACAGTCAAGGTTGGCCGCGGTCGCAGACGACCGAGTTAGCGGCGCTAGTTACTTGTGGCGTTATCTCCCGATGGGCGCAGCCAGCAGACGATGCACTCTATAGTCTCGGTCGCTGCGCCTATCGGAAGGTGGTGCCACAACTAAATAGCGTCGCTAGCTCAGTCGTCTGCGAACGCGCCCGATCCTGACTTTGAAAAAGGTTTTGGAACGCAGCTCTTATGGTACGTTTACACCTGAGAAGAAATCCCGCTGCCGCGGGAGCGGATCCGCTCCCGGCGGCGGCGGCGACGAGCGGGTTGCGTTTACATCTATTTCCTTCGAGCGGCGGCGGCATCGCCGGCTGCGGCATCTGTTCTCGTAACATCCCGTCAAATATGACGAGAAGGCGCGAGAGTTCCCACCTCGGCTGTCTCTCCCGGGCGCGTATTTTGAAATCCTACCCATTACAGGGGGCGGAGCCAAGGAAAAAACAAAAACAAACAAAACAAAACGTTGTCGACTCCTATTGGTCCACGTGACTATGACGTCATTGGCTGTTCTCTTTAGCGGCAGCAGCCCTTTTTTATTTTTGTTTTCTTTTAATTACAAATTCGCTGTAATAGGCACTTGCGCGGGGTGCAATAATGGTTAAAATAGTTCGCGATGCTTTTAATTAGGAACAAAAGTCGTTGCGCTAGCATTAAATAACGTCCAAAGATGCGATTGCACTCCCGAGACGACGCGGGCGGACGTGTTTACGCTACGCTGTTGTGCGCGCGGTTTTTCGTTCGGATCTCGCACGCTTCCAAAGGTTTGTGGTTTCTAGTTCATGTCACTGTGTTTTTATAGTCTCGAGCATCTCCGTGCAATGAAACACGCCGTACTCAAGAATGCCAGTGTCAGTTTGATGGAGGCGTTACTGTTTGTATTGTACGCCGAGCTAGTGAAGCCTAAGCTTAGCTGGAGAAAAGACGATAGACTCGTTTGCATTTATAACGTGAAATGTCGTGTTCGAAAGGTACGTACAATGCCAGACGACCTGAACCAGTCCCACACAAACAGTTGTTTAGACTGGCGCTCGGCCGCGAGTAGCGCACATCCGAGAAACTGCCTACGATGGCAGCCAACCTCGTTCAACTGTCCGAAGGGTTTCCGCACCGCGGGAGACTGCAACGCCAAATTTTACTGGCACGAGTACCGCGGAGTCGCACAGGTTCGCTTGCGAAGGACCTTAACACGGTTGTATGCGAAATATAAGATAGTCACACTTTAGGGACACTTATCAAAGCTTTGGCATGCTCTTGTAAAGTATCACAAAATCTGCAACTTCAAAATTTGTTTCTAGAATAATGCGGGTTGACTGCGTCTCTCCTGAAGCAGTGCAACCTCGTTTGAATATTTCAACCTACCTAGGCCTTCACAGGCATGAAGCAGTCTCTCAACACGAACAATGACCCTCTTGTCACCATATCAAATGACAAGGGAGTTGGCTGGACCGTTGTAGGATTAAAGAAAGTATATTTGGAAAACGGTAAATATATATACAAATGTGCAAATGAACTTCAATCCTACTCTGTTTGTGTGGACTTGATTTTCCGGTTCTTGTCACCGTCCTGAAGCTCCGGCAAACCAGCTGTTCACCTGCTTGGTCGTCGAATCCAGGTGCTCCAACTGTGGCACCTGGATTCAACCTCTTGTGGGCACCGACCAATCTTAAAATGGCCATGCCTCGGGCACCTGCCAGAAGTGAAGATAGTTGGGTGGGTTCCTTCAAGTCACTGCCAAGAGTTGCTCCTGCCGGTGAATTATCATTCCAGCTTCTCGTCTTCAGGTGTCCTGGGTCGCCGCCGAGAATTCCCGCAAGGGCCTCGGGTCATTACAGAGTTTGTCCGGTTGTCGCTGAAACACTCATCCGGATGATCGTCGGAGTCGACTTGCACGGGACACGCCAGACTCCGTTGTTCAACCCTTGCCACTACCTGCTTGCTCCCGGTTGGTTTGCCCCTCCTCTTCGTGGCTGGATCCCCTTCACCAGAATTTAGTTGCACTAAATTTCTCATGTGGCATGTTATGCAACCTGCACACAGTTTCCCAGTCACATCACTTTGTAGCCCTAAAATAATTGTGTTGCATGTGTTTAGGCAGCCAGAAGTTAGTCAGCCTCAGTGGGCATCAGGTGTCTCAGCTGTAGGTGAGAAATGCAGCCAGTGCAGTACCCCTCCTAGCCTAGGGTCTTCAACGTCCATTAACATCCCAACAAACACGATATATTTTCCTGCACAACCATATGGTACAGCCAACAAGCTCCCCATTTTGAACTATGTCATTAATGAACTGGAAACTTCAACCAGTATATTTTTCAGTAAAGATAAAACATGCAATCTTTCCTACCTACCAAGGCTTTCCTCCTACCGTATTGCAGCTCGGGGCACATACAGCAAAAGCTTGTGCCACGCAGCAGTTTTAGCTTGTCTTAATAATAATTGGGGTTGTGTGGATATTTATACAGCGTGTAGTTGGTCAGCCATTTCGAAGTTGCGACGAGTCACTCGCTGTAGATGAGCAAATTAGCCAGTGCAGAACAACTGCTAGCCTGGGGTTTTTAATGTGCACCACGCACTAGTGATACATGACCGCACGCCGGCATACGATGCTCATGCAGATCGAAACTGGCAGGGGTGGGGATTGAGCCCAGGACCCCTGGGTTCTGCAGCGCGAGCTTTCGCTCCACGTGCTCCGAGCTGGTGTGCGCTAGTCCACTCGGCCACCGATCCCCCTCTTTTAGCTTGTCTTACTAAACTGACTAACTACAAGCTCATTTCCATAAAAATATCAACATGTCTTCACATTTGAGATAACAGAAACAATCTCTCATTTTAGCAGTATCCTGCATAGCGTTCGACATCCCATACTCTTGGCTAAAATGTATGTTCTACCACTTTTGCCGTTGTACACGGTTAGTGCAGACAGGAAATTCTTTTTGTGATAAGGTTAAGAACGGTGTACTAACACATCTATCATTCTGTTTTGCAATATTCCCTGTCTCAATGGCTTCTCTCATTGAGAAATTGAGGCAGAGAATATCGCAAAACATAACGATAGAGGTGTTAGTACATAGCCTTTAACCTTATCATAAAAAGAATTAGACTACCTAGCCTTGCATTAATTTTTAGTTGAGAAATCATTGAGGCAGAGAATACCGCAAAACATGAGAGATGTGTTAGTACTGAGTCTTTAGCCTTGTCACAAAAAACTAGACTACCTAGCCTTACATTAATTTCAATTTGAGTTAGTTTACGGTTTAGCTTCCCATTGAAGAAAATAAGACCAATTATTTTCCATGGCCCTATTTCATAATACAAAAAGAAGATGAAGAAAAAAGTGTAAATATACCAGAGAGTTGTTACTCAGCACTGCGTAATTGTCTCTTTCTTTTGTGTGTGCACTTGAGTGACTGTTTTGCGGGTGTGCTGTTCCCCCAGTACATAATGACCAATCAAGTCGCCTGAACCTCCGTGTTAACGGGTAGTGACCCATCTCTAATCACAACAGTGACGACAATAGCCGAAGCCTAGCAATACCTGGAACTTGGCACGTGTCCTGTGCTTTGCCAACCTCAGCACGTGGCTATGATCAACATACGAGGGGCGTTCATAAAGTTTGTATTATCGGCACAAAAAAAAATTAAAAAAGCGTAACAAACAAGCATCAACATGAGCGCTCGTTCCTCTAGTTTCCGCACAGTGTACACATCGCATGCTATAGTAGCGCGGAACGCCGCTAGGGAGTCGAAACCAAAATGGCACCATCCGTCGGTGCCAAGCACATGCAGTGATCCGTTTTTTTTGTTTTTTTTCCATTTGAATGGAAGCGATGCCAAGGATATCCATTCCAATGTGGGAGTGTTGTTCTGGGACAACGCCCAATTTTATGAAACTGGTTCAATGGCGCGGATGCTTCCAGTGTGGCAAAACAAGAGGAAAGGATTTTAAGGACAACGACCAAGTGATTCCTGAAGTGGAGCGATACATGAACACTCGAAACGAGGATTGCCTTGACTCAATCGGCTCGGTATTGATAGCATGGAAAAGCAGACAGCGTCTCAATAAACCTTTTGCTAAATTTCCCATGCACCAAGGTGCATGCTAAGAGTGTAGTTACACATGCTGCCATCTGCAGTAGTAACTGTTCTAAAGAAAAAGCCTAAAACAAATTTTGCCTTGCATGCGCGTTCGTCAAAGTCTTATTATGATAATTTACTTTGAATATTTTATATGGGAAAGGCCAGCACATGCGGAGCGTAGAATTACACTTTCAGCCTTCTCTCGGTGCTTGGGTAATTTCGTAATAGGTCTCTATTAACTAAGGCCGAATTACATGGTTTTCAATTTATGATGGTGTTATATACAGTTCTTACATGCTGACCAACCATGCTGCCGGTGTACCATCCGCCTTTCACTGCTCACTTCTTGCTCATCATTTCTAAGACTGAACTTCATCGTTCTCTTTCAAACTTGGAACAAAATTTCAACGGGGCTTGTCTTCACTTCAGACTGCGAAACATTTAGAAATTTTCCAAACAACGGTTAATTTGGTTTTACCTTACCCAATATCTGTACCACACGCAACTAAAACTGTTTCTTAAGCTGTTTGCCGCACTGCGTTGCAAAAACTTGGTAGCGCGCATTCTTGGGTCCCTCCTTTTCGCATACTTTTCCTTGAAAGCTACTTACATTCGCTACAACCAGTAGGTGGCACCAGCTACCGCCCATAATAAAATATGGAGGTCGCTCATTCTGCCCTCGTCAAACTTGGCTAGGTACTTGTAAATAGCTAGCAGAGAAACATTTTACCACGGTTAAAGTTAATTAGCTTCAAGCAAATGGGCCCTGGCTTCCTGTTGGGTTTTCTCTTCAGGGACCCCAGCAGCTCCCTCTGCAATGGACCTTTTTCCAGTAAGCTTCTGCGCATGCATACGCCCGCTTCCCTGGCCTTGTTTCCCGCTGTCACCATTTTGGCGGGGCAAAGTTCCAGTCGACCAACATATTCAGCACTTATCTTAGTACGTATTTCATGTTTTTTGGCCATTCTCGTTCGAGTATGGGGCATAAAGGCCCGTTCACACACTTGCGACTTTTTAAGACAGAGTGCCTTGGAACCTCTTAAAATCTCTTACGACGAGAGGACACGCTGACACCGTCTACAGTGCAATCCACTTATAACTAGAGCCCTGCGCGGATAACAGTTTGATTATCCGCAT
>JAZHYW010008879.1:0-10937 GCA_037355805.1 Ixodes ricinus | reverse complement strand
CAGGCATCTTAAAGCTTTTCTCCTTTCCCCGTGTGCGAGCTTTCCCAGAACAGGTTTCGGTTGATTTGGTGAGATTCTCGTTAAAATAAAGCTGGGGTAGAGTTCTCGCTTCAAGCGAGTTCGCGCAGACCGCCACGTCAGAGCCGTATATGTAGAGAGTTTGGTCAATGGGAGGTGCGGGCAGAGCCAGGGCGTGCGTCAGACTCGGAAAGAGGGCTTGGCATGCTCTCTTGACCAACCAGAAGCCGAAAAGAATCCCCTAGCGGTGGTAGCGAGAAACAGCTCTGATCAAAGGTCTATGTTCGTAAATGGTTTTAATAAGCGCGTAAGAGTGAAGCGTAGTAACTCTTTGTGGTTGAAAATAGGGTGCACGTGTGCGCCGCACAACTCTGTTTTGCTCGGACAGAGTGTGACCACTCGGACGGCAGACTCCCGGCCCTCGGCGCTTGGCGTACGGATTATGTCGATCGTTCCGCTTGTCGCACTCTTCCACCATCAATTTGGATGAGCGTGATTGAAACATCACGTGTACCATATTTTCAGTCATCGAGAGTTACTCCAATGCAGTTATCAGGTTTGTTTCTCGCGACCACCGCCAGGGTATTATTTCCGGCTTCTGGTTGGTCACATTCGAATTTCTGAAGACGCCCTGGGACACGCCCAGCCCGCTTTCGGCCAATGGCGCCTCCGCATTTGTCTCCTATACTTCCCAACGAATGGCCAAACTCTCTACATATACGGCTCTGCGCCACGTGCGCTTCATCCATATCTCTCGTGCAGCCGATGACGAAAATCGAACCAAAATCGGGGGGATCTCATCCTTTTTGCTTGGGAGCCTGTGGACAGCTACCATGTCGGAAGGTTGAAAAGATGTGATTGCCAGTTTTTCAGCGAGGTCGTAGACGGATTTTTCTAGGTCTTCAGATTTATTGGTTCATTGGTCTATGCTTTCTTTTGTCTGAGAGGGTTTTAATAATCCCGTTTTTAATTAAATTTCAAAACCATACCTTTTTCTAAATTACCCAAGCAAAAAGGAGCTTTACATATGAGTACAGTTACACGCGCTGCACTTGCTGGCGTCTGCAGCAGTAACTGTTCTAAAGCAAAAGCCTCAAACAAATCACATCTTACACGCGCCTTCGTCGACACCTTATTTTGATTATTTACTCCGAATCTTTTATACGGAGAAGGCGAGCGCGTGCGGTGCGTAGACATACATTCCCGGCATTCTCGTTGATGCTTTGCTAATTTAGCAATAGGTCTATAAGGCATTTGAAAGTAGGACATATGCACACTTGATCCACTAGAATCTAAAAATGTATGCTTCCCAGGAGACTTCTCGGGTCTGCAAGCGCTGTTACTGCGGAACAAGCAGGCTCTTTTGAGATGACAAGAAAAATATCCGGCGCCCTGGACGCTGTTTGTACCAGCACTCGGAAGAGCTTGAAAAGCCTGTCAAGCGCTCACTTTCGGGACAGGCCGCTTACTTCCGGTGGCTTCATACCTGTTTGCTCAGTGCGCCATCTAGACCCCTAGTGGAGATCAGTGTCATCACCCGTAACATCATCCCGCCACCCTCGCCCACAAACTCCCTTTAAACATAGTCAGCACCGTACAATAGCACTTCATACGCGGTAGGTAGGTAGGAAACGTTTATTTCACTTTTTTTGCATTAAGAAATGCTGCGGTGAAAGGGTTTAGGGTGCAGGAGCGGGGGACAGGGGGCCTCCATTCTTCTTTGTTGGCCCGGTTGGTGCGACGGCGTCAGAGGATAGATGTACGGTAGGTTCAGGCATGGTGTTTTGTCGGGGCTCAGTGGTGGAGAGCTGAATGCCTTGAAGCCGCGTGCCGACAGGGGAGCTGCAGGGTCCTGGATGTACGCGAGCAGCGATCGCCAGAGTTCGATAGCGATCACTTTGGGGAAGGAGGGGTCCGGGCAGGCCCAGGCATGCAGCGAGGTAGGCCTGAAACTCTGCTGGATGGTAGCCAAGGTGCGGGTTCGGGGCTCCGAGTATAGCGGGCAGTCCCAGAGCAGGTGCTCCAGATCAGCGTTTTTATGGCACAATGCGCATGTACCAGGAAGGTTGGTGGTAGCAGCACCACTGCCCTTTTCGCGGTGGCTGCTGCTGTGCTGACGGAACCGCTGTAGCAGGTAAGGGGTGAGGATGGTCCCGGTCTGAATTTGGCGGAGCGTGACAAGCTGCCGGCGAGAGAAGAGTTGAGAAGGAGGGAAGGGTGTAAGGAGGGGATTGGCGGTAGCCAAGAGGTAGGCTCTGCGGTAGTGCCGTGCCTTGAATATCTCTTCCGCTGGGTCGGGTGGTAGTGCACGGGACTCTACTTGTTCGTGAGGAAGGCAGACTGTATCTTCGGATCTTGCTCTGGCCTGCACGGATAGTAAGAGCGCGCGTGCAAGGCGGTGAGCTTTTTCGTTGCCGGGTATTCCGGAGTGTCCGGGTACCCAGTGTATTGTGAGGTCGTGCCCGAGAGCACGTAAGCGTTGCACGGAAAGTCTGAGCTGCTCAACAGCAACGGTGGTGTGCCGAACATCCGCACAAGCCCGATGTGCAGCTTGAGAATCTGTAAAGAGGTGGAAATGGGTCTTGGTGTTGCTGTTGTTGGAGGAATCGTTTGCGAGTCGAACATAATCAATGATAGCGTGCATTTCTGCTTGCGTGCTGTGGACGGGTTCCGTTGTGGCATGATACAGTCGCCCCTGAGTTGACGTAGTGGTTTCAACCTAAGCCGTGGCAAAATCCGTTCCATCTTGAGGACAAGCGGCGTCCGTGTAGACGATGCGGATATCTTCTTCCAGGCAGGCGGTTTGGGTCCACTTGATATGTGTCTTGACGAATGTTCGTCTTCGTTCTACTTGCTCGGGGGGCATATGCTGTGGCAGCGGTGTGGAATCGGTGAGCATGATGTGCTCCCAGGGCGGCGACAGTTGTGGGAGGTCTGGAAGGTTGGTAATGTCATGTCCAAGCATGGCTAGTGTGTGTCTGCCCGCGTGCGTGGATCGAAGGCGGACCTCTTGTGTGTGAAGGTGTGTCTCAAGAAGCTCTGTGAGGTCATTAATGCCACTGCAGCTTTTCAGAGCTGCTAGCGGTGTGTAACGAGGGAGCCCAGTGGTTATTCGCCTTGCCTCGTGGTTGAGACGCTCTAGGGCTTGAAGCTGCGTCCGGGTGACGGGGTGGTATGGCAAACCATACATCACTTTAGCGTGAATAAAGGAGGTGACAAACTGGCGAAGTTCCCGTTCTTTTACCCCCTGGTACGGTTTGAGATTCTGCGCAGGACGTGTAGAACCTGTTTAGTGGTTGCGACAGTACGGTTATACCAGGAGTTTGCTGT
The DNA here is from genome assembly GCA_037355805.1 of Ixodes ricinus. Lineage (NCBI taxonomy): Eukaryota > Metazoa > Arthropoda > Arachnida > Ixodida > Ixodidae > Ixodes > Ixodes ricinus. The sequence goes on along the minus strand of JAZHYW010008879.1, from coordinate 7,589 downwards.
GCATTTTTCGTCGATGAACATCCCGAGCAATCGGATGGAGACTTTGCGAGCGATGGGCTGCTCACCGATTGATAAGCTGATGCTGTCTTTGTCGGCTTCCTTGGCTTTGGTATGTCTGCCCCCATGAACCACGACAAACTCAGTTTTGTCTGGTGCCGTAGCCAAACCCACTTCGATTGAGTATGCATGTATGGTGTCGAGTGCCGCTTGGAGGGCTTCTTCTTGTTTGCCTAAGCATCCCGTGTGGGTCCACACTGAGACATCGTCTGCGTATATGGCGTGTTCGATGTTCGGAATCTTTGCCAGCCTTGCCGGTAATTGGGACATTGCTATGTTAAACAACGTGGGGGCTATCACGGATCCCTGGGGGACCCCGACCCCGTTGTGGTGGGTGCTGCTGGTTTCTTGCCCGATTTGGACTTGGAATGATCTGTTCTCTAGGAAGGCAGCAATAAAGTTGTAGATCTTTCCTTTCAGTCCGAGATCACGAGCTTTGGCGAGGACCGTGTCATGAGGAACGCCGTCGAAGGCTTTTCGGATATCCACTGCCACCACGATTCTGGGGTGTGGGGAAGATTTGTCCAGGACAGTTTCTTTGAGGCGAAGAAGGACGTCCTGAGTTGATAGACCAGGACGGAAGCCATATTGGGTAGGAGAGAGGAGCTGTTTGTCTTCGATGTGCCAGATCAAGCGAGCGTTCACCATGCTCTCCATCAGTTTGCAAAGGCAAGAAGTTAACGAAATAGGCCTGAGGTTCGTAAGAGAATGTGGGGGTTTTCCGGGCTTCGGGATTGGCTTCACAAGAGAAAATTTTCATGCCTCGGGTAGTTTGCCCTCGTTCCAGATCTGATTGATCTCGTCAAGAAGGGCGTTTTTGTAAAAGTCCGGCAAATTGCGGAGGTGGGCGTAGGATATGCGATCGGCGCCCGGCGTGCTCCGCGCATTTGCGTGTTGGAGAGCGTGGTTGAGCTCTGCCATGCAGAAAGGGCTGTCGATCGCATCGTCATTATCCTTAGTGTCATCTTTGGCGTAGGTGTGTTGGGTAGGTATGGAGGTTTGTGGAAAAAGATGTCGGCAGCTTTCTCGGCAAGTTCTGCCGTGCTGATGTTCTCCCTAAGTGCAACTCTTGCCGCCCCGTTCATCGTCTTACGTTGGCCGAGAAGCGAACGCAGAATGCCCCACATCTTAGAGAGATGAGTATGTCCGCTGATCTGCTCGCAATTCTGCATCCAATGCTCCGAAGCCAAGTCACTCGTGTAACGCTCGATTTCGTTCTGAATCTTGCGGAGGCGTCTCTTGGTGCGTCGTGGTTTGCCCCTCTTGCGGTATGCAGCCAGGAGGCGAAGCCTGCGGTTCCAAAGCGCCAGGAGGTGCCGATCAGGGTCTGGGTGATCTTGTGATACTCGTAGTCCCTTGGTAGCCGCCGTCTTGGCCTCATGGAGTTGCTGGGTTAGAAGCTCGATGCTCGCCTTGGGAGGTTCTTCATCGAGTGCAAGGCGATATTTGTCCCAATGTGTAATGTGACTGATTCGAGTACCGGTATTATTGCGTCGCGTTGCTTTGGAGCCATGTCGAACCCGGATGCAGATTGGGAAGTGGTCGCTTCCCAAACAGTCCTCCAACACCGACCACGTGCACAGTTTGGGTAGAGTTGCCCAAGTGAGATCAGGTGTTGTATCTGCTTGGCGCCATGTTTGGCCCAATCGTGTATGCATCTGGGGTGTGTTAAGTAGGGAGAGGTCATATTTGGAAGCGTCTTCCATTATCCGTTTCCCTCGAGCACTGCATGAGTCGTAGTTCCAGGCTACGTGCTTGGAGTTAAAGTCCCCGCATAGTAAGACTTGATCCTGCGGGTATTGCCTCTTAAAATGAGGCACAAAGCTGAGATCGATAGGGGACCGTTTGGTTTTATGTCCGGGTATTTTCCGGTACGATGTAGACTGAGAAGACAAGGATGGCTCGCTGTAGCGTAAGCTTTACCCTGCACCCTGTGACGCTAGTAGTGTTAGTACACCACGGCTCGGTGTCGATTTGAACATGATCAATGTGTCTTTGCACGTACAGAGCTGTCTTTGTAGGATCTGCTTGATCCGCATGTGGCGAATAGCCGTCGTATCCCGGCAATCGCAATAGTGGCCCGTTCACTTCTTGTAGGGCGATTATGGTGGGTGTGTCGTTCGCGTTTGCTAGTTGAAGGCGTGCTACGACGTCTGCCTTCTTCTTGCGCAGCGTACGGCAGTTCCACTGGATCACGGTCGAGTAGGTCAACAGCCCCACTCGGCCGTGAGCCGGGTGTTTAGTTGCGGATGGTAAGTGAGCCACTGCTAAGGGGGCGAGTCACGGATGACGATAACGCTTCGAGCGCAGTAGGAGGAGTGGAGCTTGTCAAGGTCTGTTGTGGAGCTGCCCCAAATGGGAACATGCCGGCGAACATCAGTTTTTCTATGGCGGTCCTGACACACCTCTCTATGGCATTTTCGATGGCTTGCTGTACCTTCTGCAGGATGGTCTGCTCCAGCTGCGCGAGGCGCTGGTCCAGATCAGTCTGCGGTAATTGATGTTGATGTTCTCCTGATGGAGGAGGCTGCAGCGACGTGACAGGCAATGCGGTTGCTGTCTGCTGTAGCTGTTCATTGGTGGTTTGGGGCGTCGCTCGGGGAGCCGAAGTCTTACTTAACGGCGGTGGAGGAGTAAGTGCCGATTGTTGTGAAGTCGGCGCGTTGATCGCTGCCACTACACGTAGCAAAGGTAAGCTTGCTGCTATCCTCGTTAGTCGAGGCAACTGGAAGCGATGTTGGACCGGTGTAGAAGCTGCGGGAAGTTGCTGTGGCCTTAGGTCGCTGCTCTGGTAGCGACGGTGGCGAGACGGTGGATTTTCGTCTGGAGTTACGTTGGAGTGGCGTCGGGATGGGGAACGACTACGTGGGCGCCTGTTTGAATGATTTTGGCTTTTTTAGCTATCTCCTGATTTAGCTGCACTCTTTTTGGGCAGTCTTTAGCTGTAGCGAGGTGAGGGCCTCCACAGTTACGGCACTTTGGCGTGTTGTTGGGGCAGGTTATGTCGTTTTCGTGTTTTTTGGATCCGCACGAGGGGCACCTTGGAGAGGACTGGTTCGGACATTGTTCTTTGCGGTGTCCCATCTTGTGACAAGTGTCGCAAACCAGGATCTTGGCTTTGAAAGGGAACACTGGGACCGTAAAAGAACGTAGCCCTATCCGATAAGGCAGGCTGTTGCCCCTAAATGTGATTAAAGTCGTACCGTTGTCACCTAGGGGCCGTGCGCTGAGAATTTCGCATTTCCTGCAGTGCAGGTTCTGCATAAGTTCTGTGGCAAGCATGCCGCCCGCGTTTCTGATGATGCCTCTGATTTGTCCGTGGCGTATGGTTTCATAAGCCTGGAATGGTACCACTTGCCCTTTGATCGGGAGGTGGTCTATGGTGACCAGCGCGTCACGAACGCGAGTTTCGGCAGCGTCCACAGCAATCTGATTGCTCCTGTTGAGGTAGCGAGTGAGGAACTTGGGAAAATCGTGCTGCTTGTCTATTTTGAGATAAGTGGAAATATGACGGGTAATGGCCTCATCTATCTTGATGAAATGTTCGTCCATGATACGACATGGTTGTGTTGGTTTGAGAATCACTGTATGTTGATACATGGGGCGGCCAGAGGAAGAGCTCGCGGATGCCAGTGTGGAGTTTTTCTTGCGTCGGTACGTGACGCGTTGCCAGTCGGACTCTTCTAGGGTTGAGTCCGTGAGTAGAGGCGTCGGAGGGAGTCGGAGCGGTTTCCATCTCCACGCCGCGCGTCTGATTTGTGCTCATCACGTTGCGAGTAGATGCAGCCGTGGAAACAGAAGATAGCGTTCCACGGGCTCGTTTCTGCCCATGCTTCGCGGTCGAAATGACTCGTACGTTCGAGGAAAGGTCAAGTAACTTGCCTTCTTCGTGTTGAGCATGCTCGAGATCCATAAGCGGCGCAAACGGGTTGCTGTGAGGCCGGATAATGATGCTTGGTGGAGCAGCGACGGCGGCGGCAGGGGCGGCGGCCGTGTTCCCCGTTAGGCTTAGTGAGCCGGGCTGGCCAGCTGAAGTTTCAGTGGCCTGCAAGTCCATGTCCTCAGGGAGAGGGACGTTGACATGTGCCTCGGGGTGGTCTAGGGAGGCCATGGAATCGGCGAACACCGGTGGCGGGGCCGAGGGCCCGTAGATCCGGTGAAAAAACGTAGTGCTGAACAGAGCCGATGCAAAAAGCGAGCGGGTGCATGCGCGCGGCGCGTGCATGCGGCGGTGCCGCAAGCCTTTCTGGTATGGACACGATGGTATGGACGACTTGCCTTTCTGCGGCACCGCGCCTCTCATGAGCTAAAATAAATATCAATATCATGAGTCGCGGTTGCCCCCGTTACGGTACCGCGGTGTTCCGGTCGCTGCTGTAGTTTTGGTTGCTCCGAATGCAACCGGCGCATATATGTGAACCGGCATTAACGCTAGCAAGAAAAACAAATTATTTATTGCGCACAAATTACTGATATGGTCTCGTTTAAATCACATTCCCAATTTCCGTACCGCAAAACCCCATGCGCGTTCTTTTTAATGCTGTTGAACTGTGTCGGTATGTTGATATTTTCGTGCGCTATATAGCAGTTCGTTTTTCAGGAAAGCATACCTACGGCTGAGGATGTATGAATATTAAGTTACAATATAAACTAAGCAACAAATATAAGGCAAAAAAAAGAAAAAGAAGGAAAAAAAGATTTGCAGTTTTCTGTTTACGAAAATTTTCCCTTTAAAGGCCATTGATAACAATGCATATTTGAAGCTCCGGCGGTATGTACTCCACCTTGACTGCTCTGGCACAATTTGCTTATGGCATTAGAGGTGCCCTGCTGCAAAAGCACGCCGGTGAAAACTACAGACCGTAGTGTTCTCCTGTTACACGTTAACTGGCGCTTGCTCAAAATAATTGCCCCTCTTCCTAAAAGTGTTTGATCAAGCAGAATCGAATGAGATTTCAGGTCAAATGTTCATCGAGACGAAACGTCCATCGAGTCGAAATGTCCATATTGGACATTTCGTCTCGATGGACATTTTGACCTGGAATCGTTGGACCTTCCGTCTCGTTGGATATTCAGACTCGTTGGACATTCCGTCTCAGTTGGACATTCTTTTTCGATCGATATTCCGTCTCGCTCGCCAAGTGACCAAGTGGATATCATACACTTGACAGGATAGATGCTTGGGCAGGTTGGTGAACCATATTTTACGGTGACAGCGCAGAGAAACAATCACACACAAGATACTCAGAAAGACAAGCACACGTACTGAACTTACAACTCTTGTGTATTCGATTGCTTCGTTCTTCGAGAAGAATGAAGTAGTCGAAGCGCTGAACTTTAAGCGCATGAACTTACAACTCTTGTGTATTCGACTACTTCGTTCTTCAAGAAGAACGAAGTAGTCGAATAGAGTTGTAAGTTTAGCGCGTGGGCTTGTCTTTCTGAGTATCTGGTGTGGGATTGTTTCTCTGTGCTGTCACCGTAGAATATAGAACTTATACTGCTTTCGCTTCGCCTGCTCTCTGATCATCCAGAACAGCTGTCTGTTTTGTCATCGTGAGGTTTCCATTGAAGAAGAGCGCTGGCGTATCATCGGTTCGTTCAAGAGCACGGAGTTTGCCACGGGCACGCAACCAGCGATCTTTCAGTTCACAAGAGCTGAACTTAACCAAGACAATCGGGATTGATTATGACCTAGCTGGAAGACGGTGGACCGCCTGGATGTCTCCTTTTTAAAATTAGATATTTCAAGCTTGTACTGCCAAGTTACTAAGAATATTCCTCAGATTTTCATTTGCACTTTCTTGCAGCCCGTGTAATTCCAAGTTCGAAAGGCGACCATATTATTCCGAGTTGTTGATTTGTTCCTCCATTGCCTACAATGGTTTCTGCTTGGTCTTTTACAGTCGCACTTCAACTCTCCATGTTGCTTTTCTAGCTCCGATATCTTAGTTTTATTTCCTGTCGTGACCGCTAGCACAGTGTTATAGTTAGCCGCTAACCCGTCCACTTTGCTGTCCATCTCCTGCATGCTCGCCTGTAATCCCTCCACTGTAGGCTTCAGTGTCAGGAGCTTATCTAGTTTCGCAGGGAGTGAGAGGAAAGAGTCTATGCTAGTTTTCATTGCCAACAGCTGGTCAAGTTTTTGCCCAAAGGCTTTCATCTGAACTTCCACGGCTGCTGAGCTGCCTTGCGGCTTGTGAAGCTCGGAGATTGCTCCACTTTATGAACCGCTTCTATTATCTAGAGTGCGACATGACTTGCATCGCCATTTATCACGCTCTGCCTGCCCCATACCTGTATAGGAGGTTTCGGTAACACCAGCGCAAGACTGGCCCAGGTGATAATTGTTCTTACATACTAAGCACAACATAAATCTATCCTCGCTGGTGATGTTCGCCAAACATGCTACACACTACCCCACACCAGACATAACGTACAGTCGCCGGCCATATGAGCTCCCCGGCCGAACGCCGGCCGGATCAGCGAAAATCCCGCACGCGGCGCGTCGAGCGTTGCCGCGTTTTGGGAGCCGGGGTATTGGGACCAAACCATTCCGTTATCAAAGGGGTGGACGCATAGCTTTTATCGGGATTCCAGCCTTTAGAAGTGTAAATCACAAAAACATGGCCGGTTAGAATTGCCGTCTTCGGGTGTTGGCCCCAAGTGATCGGAGATGATGTTAAAACTGCTGATAAGCTGGATCTTGCTTTAGGCGTAGATAAAGCAGCAGTGTTCGATCGATGCTTACAAATGTAAAAAAAAAACATGTTTGATATATTATTAGGCCTGACAACAATGATCCCTCGACAACCGTAAAGTGGCCGACCAGGAAGCCATCTGCGAAGTCATCGTGTAGAGAATCACCCTTGGCGAACCAACACGCTACTGAGCGCAGAACAATAGAGTCTCCTCGATAAAACGCGTCCATGAAAAGTGCCTGAATCTTTATTCTGCTTCGACACAAATCTTTCTTTTTCTTATCTATAGCACATCCTTATAGATTCAATGAATTATTTCAAAATCGCTTGTCATTGCCCAGTCTCGGTTTAAGAAAGATTGCGAGAAAGGCTGGTGCGTAGGATTCAGGAAGGAAATATTCAAAAAGAGAAACCGGTTTTGCAAATAAAAAGGTAGCATATGACGCGTCAGAAATATTATGCAGTGAAGAATTTCGATAAGCCGTCTGTGTTTATCGACAACCGGAAGCGGGATTGTAATCGGCCGTTCTTCAGATTCACGTTCCAAAACGCGGAATGCTATTAAACTTCCTGCGTCCACCCCTTTGATAACGGAATGGTTTAGTCCCGATAGCCCGGCTCCCAGAACGCGGCAACGCTCGACGCGCCGCATGCGGGATTTTCGCTGCTCCGGTCGGCGTTCGGCCGGGGAGCTCATATGGCCGGCGACTGTACAACAATGCAAGTAGGACACTTCGGTCGGTTTCAGATGAAACAGCGCTGGTTCTTAAACATAGTTTTAAATGGAATCCCACATGGCGAAAAAAAGTACAGGGGCGTGAGATAGGTTGG
>JAZHYW010008878.1:0-49935 GCA_037355805.1 Ixodes ricinus | reverse complement strand
CACAGAATTCGCGAATTTTCCAGAACACTAAATTGCAGCAATAAACAAAATACACGCCGCTCCCAGGAATCGAACCCTGGCTTTTCGCGTGGGAGGCAGGCGCGATAACCGTTAGGCCACGCGCGCGCTGCCTACTTGGCCAGCTGCGCGCGCGGCAATATTTTATTTTGAAAAGGAGACATCCAGGCGGTCCACCGTCTTCCAGCCGCAGTCAATTTTGATTGTCTTGGTTAAGTTCAGCTCTTGTGAACTGAAAGATCGCTGGTTGCGTGCCCGTGGCAAACTTCGTGGTTTTGAACGAACCGACAATACACCAGCGTTATTCTTCAATGAAAACCTCACGAGACAAAACAGGCAGCTTTTCTGGATGATCAGAGAGCAGGCGAAGCGAAGGCAGTATAATTTATATATTCTACGGTGACAGCGCAGAGAAACAATCACACACCAGATACTCAGAAAGACAAGCACACGCGCTAAACTTACAACTCTTGTGTATTCGACTACTTCGTTCTTCGAGAAGAACGAAGTAGTCAAATACACAAAAATTGTAAGTTCAGCGCTTCTACTACTTCGTTCTTCTCGAAGAACGAAGTAATCGAATACACAAGAGTTGTAAGTTCAGCACGTGTGCTTGTCTTTCTGAGTATCTGGCGTGTGATTGTTTCTCTGCGCTGTCACCGTACAATATGGTTCACCAACTCGCCCAAGCATCCATCCTATCAAGTGTACGATATCCACTTCGTCCCTCGGCGAGCGAGACGGAATATCCATCGAAAAAGAATGTCCAACGAGTCTGAATATCCAACGAGACGGAAGATCCAACGATTCCAGGTCAAAATGTCCATCGAGATGAAATTTCGGACATTTTGACTCGATGTACATTTCGTCTCGATGAACATTTTGACCTTAAATCTCATTCGATTCTGCTTGATCAAACCCCTTTAGGAAGAGGGGCAATTATTCTGAGCAAGCGCCAGTTAACGTGTAACAGGAGGACACAACGGTCTGTAGTTTTCACCGGCGTGCTCCTGCAGCAGGGCACCTCTTATGTCATAAGCAACTTGTGCCAGAGCAGTCAGGGCGGAGTACAAACCTTCGGAGCTTCAAATATGCATTGTTTTCAATGGCCTTGTAACGAGAAAATTTTCGTAAGCACAAAACTGTAAACCTTTTCTTCTTTTTTTTCCCTTGAATTTGTAGTTTAGTTTATTTTGTTACTTAATATTCATACATCCTCAACCGTATGCTTTCCTGAAAAACGAACTGTAGATATCGCACGAAAATATGAACATCCAAAAATAGTTCAACAGCATTAGAAATAACACGCATGGGGTTTTGTGGTACGGAAATTGCGAATGGGATTTAAACGAGACCATATCAGTAATCTGTGCGCAATAAATAATTTGTATTTCTTGCCAGCGTTAATGCCGGTTCACACATTTGTGCCGGTTGCATTCGGAGCAACCAAAACTACAGCAGCGACCGGAACACCGGGGTACCGTAACCGGGGCAACCGCGACTCATGATATTGATATTTATTTTACCTCATGAGAGGCGCGGTGCCGCAGAAAGGCCAGTCGTCCATACCAGAAAGGCTTGCGGTACCGCGTACGCAATGCTATATACTCTGTTTCACCTTATGATGTACCGCAGGAAAGGCTACAAGCGCGAGCTCCTTGCTCTGGGGCACATCTCGGCGGCACAAGCTCTCGTGACTTAAGAGCGGCTGCCAACGCTATGAGCTCGCGCTTCTAGCCTTCGCTGCGGTACAACATAAGGTGAAACGAAGTATAGTAAGGTGCTGACTATGTTTAAAACAGGGATTTCCCAAGACCCTCCTAGGGGGGGTATAGACCCCCTAGTTTTCCTGGACACCCTCCTCTCTTGAATCTAAAAAAAAGGAAAAATAAAATTCTTTTTTTTAGATTAAGTAGAAAACACCACCTCTCAGGTGTATATATAGAGAAAGGGAAACATACATTACGGGTATGAGCATTTGGTTAATAGACGTCTGTAATTTAGCTAGTGGATTAAAAAAGAAACAGTTTTATAATTTATCTAGCCTCGCCTCTCGCATCGCATCGCCTCCCCCCCCCCCCCAAGCCATTGGGACACCCCCCTTGATTAGAATCCTGGGGAAACCCCTGGTTTAAAGGGAGTTGGTGGGCGAGGGTGGCGGGATGATGTTACGGGTGATGACACTGATCTCCACTAGGGGCCTAGATGGCGCACTGAGCAAACAGGTATTAGAGTTCCTGTATAGCTACCTACGGCAGCAGAGTTGCAGCATTCAGCCTCGGCGGGTGGCCATAGCGCCGGCTTCTCCCGCACGCTCCTGGATGCTTTGCTCCTCACGTGACTCAATTTGGCGAAGTAAGCGGCGCCGCGCGCACCGCCCCGCATGGAAAACAGGAGAGGAGGAGAAGGAGGGCGAAAGCAGGGGAACATTCGACGGGGCGCGAGAAACGTCGGCGGGGCGATCGTAAGCGTGGCTTCCTTCCACGGCGCCGGATGCTTTGCTCCTCACGTGATGGATCTCGGCGGAATAGCGGCGTGGCGGCGAGGGAAATCAAATGCGCAACTCTGCTCTCCCTTCGGGGGAGCATATAGAGGAACTCTAACAGGTATGAAGCCACTGGAAGTAAGCGGCTTGTCCCGAAAGTGAGCGCTTGACAGGCTTTTCAACTCTTCCGAGTGCTGGTACAAACAGCGTCCAGGACGCCGCATTTTTTTCTTGTCATCTCAAAAGAGCCTGCTTGTTGCGCAGTAACAGCGCTTGCAGACCCGAGAAGTCTCCTGGGAAGCAGACATTTTTAGATTCTAGTGGATCAAGTGTGCATATGTCCTACGTTCAAATGCCTTATAGACCGATTGCTAAATTAGCAAAGCATCAACGAGAATGCCGGGAATGTATGTCTACGCACCGCACGCGCTCGCCTTCTCCGTATAAAAGATTCGGAGTAAATAATCAAAATAAGGTGTCGACGAAGGCGCGTGTAAGATGTGATTTGTTTGAGGCTTTTGCTTTAGAAGAGTCACTGCTGCACACGCCAGCAAGTGCAGCGCGTGTAACTGTACTCATATGTCAAGCTTTTTTTTGCTTGGGTAATTTAGGAAAAGGTATGTTTTCGAAATTTAATTAAAAACGGGATTATTAAAACCCTCTCAGATAAAAGAAAGCATAGACCAATGAACCAATAAATCTGAAGACCTAGAAAAATCCGTCTATGACCTCGCTGAAAAAATTACACCATCTTCCCGAGGGGAACTATGGGGTGATGCGGAGCATCGTGTTGGTTCCGAGGAAAGAGTCACTTGCGTGCTGACATCGAGAGATGACGCCACCGACTGCCCTAGCGTTGCCCCCTAGCGCGAGCCTTCGTCGCGGCTCGCGGCAGAGAAACTCAAAACGCTCGCCGCTCGCCGTTTATTTTTTTTTCACACTTGAAGGAGAGGAGACTAGAGGAGGAGATGCGCGTGCGCGCGCGGTGTGAGTAGAAGCGAACGCATGCGCAGTGCACGCAGCTGGTAGAGAGAGAGAGCGGAGAGAGTAACGCGCAGCTGTTGGAGAGAGGGAAGGAGGAGAGTTGCGCGTCCGTAGTGCAAGTGCGGACTACAAGGCCGCGGGACATAGACCCGAGCAGGAGATGCTCCGCATCTAAAACTGGCAATCACATCTTTTCAACCTTCCGACATGGTAGCTGTCCACAGGCTTCCCAGGCAAGAAGGATGAGATCCCCCGATTTCGGTTCGATTTTCGTCATCAGCTGCACGAGAGATATGGATGAAGGCACGTGGCGGTCTGCGCGAACTCGCTTGAAGCGAGAACTCTACCCCAGCTCTATTTTAGCGAGAATCTCGCCCAAATCAACCGAAACCTGTTCTGGAAAGCTCGCACACGGGGAAAGGAGAAAAGCTTTAAAGGGATGGTGAACCGAAATTTGGATTTCAGAAAAACAACGCAGGAGATGTAGGCGGGACGCTACAATCCCTACAACACTACTCGTAAGGCGATATCTCGAATGGACGGCCGTATTTTGGAAAAAGATGTCGAGATTGAACCAGGCCGACGAGGCGCGTGACGTCTTTCCTCCTCTCTTCGCTTCGCTCCCTCAAGGCGGCGAGGCGGAGAAGACACGTGGCCGTCCCTCTCCTTCTCGGAGAAACATGACGTCAACAAACCTGTCAAATCCGCCTCCTTTTCTCGAAAAATACGGTCATCCGTTTGAGATATCGCTGTATGAGTGATGTTTTGGTGTTTGTGGCATCCCGTTGCACGTTTTTGCCGCGTGTTTTGTGGAATCCAGATTTCGGTTCAGCATCCCTTTAAGTATGTTTGGGTTCGAAATGGCAAGATGAAGCAACCCCAGCGCGCATCAGCTTTGAACGCGATCTTGAACTGATAAACTAAAAGGATACTGGATCCAGAGTGGACCGTCTGATTATGGACTGTGGTGACTTTCATACTTTTGTTTCCTTTTCAGAAGTACAAAACTTTTCCACAAGTTTCAAAGGTAATACTTTTCGTATTACCCATGTTAATATCCGAAGCATTCGGAAATACTGGGACCATTTTCTGGCATTAATCTCCCCTTTTTGCTCTTGTTTTGATTGTTTTTGTTCTGACCGAGATTAACATTTCTTCATACAGTTTCACTAAGTAAAAAAAAACCAGGCTATCAAGTGTTTTCTTATACTCGTCCAATGGGAAGAGGAGGGGTGTGGCTGTGTTTATAAAAAATATTTGGTAGGTGACCGAGTTAAAATTTTTATTCCAACAGGCAGAACTAGTTACGCTGCACTAAAGCACTCCTTTGTTATCCCTGGTCCTTTTCTCAGTCTATTGTCCCCCGTGCTGCAATGCACAGTTATTTCTGTTATTTCTGGCCGAATTTGATTTAGCTTTGTCCTCTCTTTCATCTGAAGAGCTTGTATGTGTAAATGGCGATGTTAATATTGACATACTTTGTCCCACAGTGACCATAGTCGCAGACTATCTTGATGTTTTGTCTAAATGGGGCATAACAGCAACAATACAGAATGCGACACGGGAGGAATTTATATCTGACCAGTTGGTGGTATATAACATTGATCATATAAACGTACGAGCTCAGAACGTAGTAATCCAGTCTGCAATTATTGAAACTAAACTTGCTGATCATTACTTTGTGTGTTGCTTATTAACACAGATATCTAAGCCGTTGACTTATGTTGGCGCTGAGAGGGAGTTGTCAATAGTTGATCCCAGGCACTTCGATAAACTTGTGGAGCAACATGATTGGAATACTTTTCTTCTAACTACATCTCCAGCTGACGGTTATGAACAGTTTGTAGCTCAGTTTATCCTTTTTTTAAAAAAGTGGCTACACGCACTGTAAGAATTAAACAACGTAACATAGGCCAGAAATGGATGTCCTCAGAAATATTAACAGCCATCAAAAAAAAAAAAGATCTTTTATGGGCACAGTTGAAACGCTTCCCCGGTAACACTATGCTACGGTTGAAATTTAACCAATACAGAAATAAGGTTAATGCCATGATTCGTCAGGCCAAACGCATGCACTTTAGAAATAAATTTAAGGACGCTCGTTCTGATATTAAAAAAAAACTTGGTCGCTCATCAACAATCTTCATGGTACGAAGCGCACTAAAAGTAATGATAGTTACCTTATTTCGCAATCCTCTGCTGATGGACAGAGTATTGCTAATGAGTTTAACATTTTTTTCTCTCGAGTATCAGGTATCTCAGGACAACACCTTAGATTCATGTACCTTAAACAACAGTGTCTTAGACTCGGCTTATCTTCCTCTTCTCTCTGAAGAAGAGCTTAGGTCAATCCTTTTTAGCCTTAGGCCCAATAAATCTCCAGGTATCGACGGTATTTCATTTAATGACTTGCGCAGAAACTTTGAAGGGATTAGGGATGTTCTCCTTTCGATTTTTAAGCACATTATATCTAATGATATCATTCACATTAGCAACGAAAACAGCTTTGTAGATTCCATTATTCAAGGGAGGCGCGCGAAATAATGTAGAACATTATCGACCTATCTCCATTCTGTCTTGCTTTGCTAAAATACTGGAAAAACATTTCTGGATAACTATGAACAGCTTTTTAGATAAACACAGTATACTGTCTCCTTATCAGTACGGATTCACACAAGGCCGAGGTACTCAAATGCTCCTTGAGGACTTCTCTGACATGCTCAATTTATCTTTTGAACGGAATCAAATTGCCTGCGCACTGTTCCTTGATGTCCGCAAGGCATTTGATAGTGTTAGCCATCACGTTTTGTTAACAAAGCTTTCAAAAATAGGCTTTCTAGGCTCTTTTCTACATTTACTGGAAAACTTTCTACAGGATAGCCGTCAATGTGTTTCATTTGGAAGGTATCAAAGCGGATTCTTTTCAATCAAAGCTGGTGTACCCCAGGGCTCGGTCTTAAGTCCACTGTTATATAATCTTTATGTTAATGACCTCTCCATGGTGGTACCAATTTCACTATTTCAATATGCTGACGACACCGTTATTTTATCTAGAGCGTCCAATTATTCAGATGCATTTTCGTCTTTACAAACTGCGGCGATTAAAACTATGGACTGGTTTGAAGCTAATTTAATTAAAGTTAATGCATCCAAAACGCAGCTAGTATGTTTCCACAACACTTTGAAAAAATATAAAATGACCCCCTCTTTACGGTTACATACGTCTGGATGCCTATCATGTGCATGTGAGCCTATACAGCATACATCTTCTATAAAATATCTTGGCCTATTCTTTGACAGTGACCTAACCTAGAACACTCATCTTGCTCATGTGTGTAAGAAAATTCGTGCAGTGTCTTGTTCGTTATACAACAGGAGATATTTTATGCCACTATCCGTTCGAAAAACTGTTTTACATGCTCCAGTCTACAGTGTGCCCCGTTACAGTATTACCGTGTATGGTCATTGTGCTCTCCGTTAGCAAATTAGAATTTATTCGATTCTGCGTTCTTTGTTAAAGAACATTTATTATGATTTATGCCTTGGTAAGGACATTGACATGTTTAAAGCACTGCATTTGCCTGAGTTTAACTCGCCGTTGATGGAAACTGTTGTTCATAGCATTTTTGGGATAGTCAATTTAAAGTTGTATATGTACCTTGTCGTATTCTTAGACCCAAAAAGCGTTACCGGATACCTCGATGTTCGACAAGATTTGGAAAAAAATCTCGTAGTTACTATGTACCAGCATTTCTGAACAAACTACCTTATATTATTCTAAATTTAAGAACAAAATACAAGCTCAAGAAAGCCCTGAGAAATTTTAGTTTGCAAAGTGCTCACTAGTTTGCTCTTGTTATTCGAATATCTTTGTGTGGATTTTATTTTACATGTTTCCTTTTGTATACGGCTGGTTTCACTGATTGTAAGACGCTGCCAGTCAAGCCCAATGTGGCTTAGGCAGGTCTGACTTAACATAGTTGTTTTTTTTCATTTGTAATACAATTATTATTATATTATAATTATTATCGACTGGATGCACTGGAAGCCCAGCAGACGCCAAACTTCAAGGACAGGCATCGAACTTCCTGTGGCTTTACTTGCGCCAGGCTAGGATGTAACTGGGAGTAAAGCCCCTCGATGTGCTTACGTTTGTCTTGCAAGTAACGTCTAATGCTCTAGTGCACGAAGCCCGTGTCTCGAGCGGCCCTTGGAAACAAATGGCGGCGGTGCACCCGCTCGAGGCACGTGTCCAGCGCGTTTCAACAACAATGACTGCCAGTAGAGCCACTAAATGAGCTAGGCTTTGTGTACTGGTATCGGCACTCTGTTTCCGGATATTGTTGTATAGACGCCGCCATCTTGGTGCTTGCGCAGAACAGACGCAACTGCCGATCGTCATGATTCAAAAGTGCGACTTCCTCAGCCTTTGATTTGGTGTTAGAAATCAGGCCGCGTTCACACTTGCGAAAAACTATCTTGTCGCCAACCGAATTTACTGGGAGGAAAAAGACGGCGCCGTTCACATTCTTTGCCACCCGTCACGTCCGCCCGGCTCCGGTCTCTCACGGATATCAGAGTACACAGTTCCTAACTCAAGTAGTTTAAAAAAATTCTCTCGCAGACTTCCTCTTGCAGTTAACGCTAACCTGCATTGCCGGGAAAATTCCCGACGTTCTCTCGGCGATACGAGAAGGCAATAACAAAATAACGAGCAAACGGAGACAACGTGCCACTCACGTCAATTTTATTCCACAGATCTTCTTTGTGGGTACTGTCTTCGTTGCTCAGATGCCTCTTGTCAATCAGGGTTGAGTAATTCAGTCTCGAGCAGCATTTCTGCCGACACAACGATACCAGCGAGACGGCGCCATTTGCACAACCTAGGAACTCCGACAACTCAGGCGTCAACCACAACAACTCGGGCGACTCAGCCAGGATGTGACGCCAGCAAGCACCATTTCCTACGTGCGTACGCCATTGGCTGCAGCGACGTGAAAACTTTGTTCGCGGGAAAAATGGGTCCCGAACCGATTGCTCTGCGGTCGAATATTCCGTCACCGGCGAGAGGTTTCCCCACCCGGCGTCGATTTCCCCGCGCATGGGCGTACCAACCCGGGGGGGGGGGGGGGTCGGAGGAGGGATGGGGGGAGGGGGGCAAGGGGGCGCTTGTTCCCCCTGTTCTCAGAGTAGGGGGGGGCAAGGCATGGCTGTGCTTCCCCCCCCCCCTTGAAACAGCCGCCACTCGGCAGGGCAAACACTGGCTGGCGGCGCTCAAGGGATACCAAGGGCATGCCGGCCCCGGGGGGAGGGGGAGGGGGGTCTGGTTTGCCAACCCACTCAAAAACAAGTTGGCACGCCACTGTCCCCGCGAATTCGCCTGCGAATCCGCAAGTGTGAACGAGCCTTAATATTGCTTATTTAGTGGCTCTAGTTATTTAGCTTATATAGTGGCTCTAGTTGGCGGTACCAGTAACGTTGGGCGGTACTTGTAAGCGTGAATTGTATCAAGGGACTTTAGCTTTGAGAGTAGCTACGCGCCATCCCATACAAAAATGTCCTATGGTCGGCTATAGAAAATTATTTGTATGGTTGGCTTTAGCTATTTGGCCCAATTAGCTAAAGAATTTTCTATGGCTGTCTTTAGCATTTTTATGGTCGGTTTTATGGGTCTGTTTAGCTTTGTCTTTGGCCCTATCGCTGTCCAGCCATAGCGCTCTTTAGCTTGTCTAATGGTTGGCTAAAGACTTCTCTATGGCTTACTTTATGGCTCTCTTTAGCCAGCAAACTCTAAAAAAAATTTTACTTCAAGTACCCCCGACTTGTGAACGCTACATGGTAGATATACATACATGTCTGAATACACAGAATACACAGAACACAAGCAGTACGCTACCCCACACAACAGCAACAACGTAGCGACACCGGACCCCTCTCTTCATATGCTACGTTCGCACTAGCTGCGTATATGGCAGTCTAATTTTTGAATCCGACTTTGCCGGTGACCCATCATTTGTCGCAAAAACACGGAGAGGCGGAGCGAATATTACTCGTACTTAATACATTATTTGAATTGTTTCTTGGAATAGCCCCCATCTCTTAATTCAACATCCTGAAAAAAAGCAAATGTAGATCATTAGGCTAATTAACTAAAATTTATTAATTATCTTTTTAATAAGTTTGATGAATCACGTTGACAATGCAGGGATGACATGCAGTACACTGGTGCTGAAGATTGCAATCAAGCTATTGCTTGCTTGCAGTGTTCGGCGCCAGTGTAATTTATTTTCACTTTTGGGGGTAATAATTAATTTTAATTGTTGCGCAAGTATTTTAATGGATTTTTCAAACAAACAATATTACTGGTTTTCACGACTCGTTGCAACAGCAGAGAACATATCTTGGGTCATGGTTTGTCACCGGCATTACAGAAATTTAGTATTGATTTAATTTTTTAACGTGGAGTGTTTTTACTAAAAAAGTAAGCGCCGGTAGTGATTTTCTATAGGCGTGGAAAGACAATTTATTGGTTCTTAGTCTTTAGACTCGGGGCCATAAATTTTTCTATAGACGGGTAAAGACAATTTATTGGTTTCCAGTCTTTAAACTCGGGGCCAAATAATTTTCTATAGGCGGGTAAAGAACATTTATTGGTTCGCTGTCTTTAGACATGGGGCCATGTAATTTTCTATAGGCATCTAAAGAAATTTAATTGGTTCCCAGTCTTTAAACTCAGGGCCATAAAATTTTCTATAGACGGTTAAAGACAATTTATTGGTTCCCAGTCTTTAGACTTGTGGCCATAGAATTTTCTATAGGCGGGTAAAGAAAATTTATTGGTTCCCAGACTTTAGACACAGGGCCATAGATTTTTCTATAGCTGGCTGTAGCTGTCTTTATGGATTTCTATGGCCGACCATAGAGGGCCATAGGGGGTGATAGCCTGCCATATCATTTTCCATAGACGACCATAGACCATTTTTGTATGGATAGGTATCGACCCAGCTCCCTATTCACCGTTGTTTGTTTGCAAGCATAAAGTCCCTTGATAAAATTCACCCTTGGTGTTTTTTTACAAGTACCGCCAACCATACTTCTGTGAACGCGTAAGACACGTGTCGCGAGCGAATGTTCCGCCCCCATTTGCTTCCAAGGGCCTTTCATTTCACCATTTCACCTCCTCGCCGCCATTTGCTTCCAAGGGCTGCACGAGGCACGGACCTCGTGCATTAGCAGATTTGACGCCACTTGTAGAACAAACACAGACACATCAAGGGGCTTTATGCAAACATGCAAACTAAAGTCACTCGATCCTGGAAAAATAGCGCCAAGTTCCCCGTATGGTCGCCAGTTTGGTCCGTGAAATGAGCAATTTCTCCTTGACCCCTCCGTTCTTGGTGAGGCGATCTAAATTCGCTGGTGACGGGTAGCTTTATGGAGACGTCTCTTGTATTCCGAGATTTTGCTATCCACACACCAGCGAAACAAGCGTACATATTTGTACCACCACACCACTGTGTGTTGGTGCTTGGAGGCACTGAAAAATAATTTTATTGTTTTGAAATACGCAAGAAGAACAATATAATTGTAAGAGATCCGTGGAGATGGGTATGACTGATAAGTTGATTGCATACAGTGCCAAAGACGCTTATATTGGCGAGGAACGCTTCAAGTACGATGATGCTCCATGGTGATCCTGGCGCGCGACTGGTTTAGAACGACCCTCTGGAAGCTTCGAAGATTTGAATGGACCGAGATGGCGATTTCCATAGCAACATAGACAGATTCTATCTGTTCTCGGTTCTACGTTCCATTCGTCTACAACCCCGGACCGGTCGTCTCTGGCCGGGGTTGCTTCAGGTGCGTCATGCACCCAGTGTCCCCACCCCAGCCAACGAAGGCTCTCACCTTTGATGTTTCCTGCCCGCCGGGTGCGTCTGTGGATTCCATCTTCGACGCGGCCACGGGCATTGTCGGCACTGCCGAATTGTTTTCTGTACAACACCTGGGAGCAAGCAACTTCCAATTGTCCGTCACCTCGTCGTCGGCCATGAGCCGCATCGTCAACGCCGGCGCCCTGAGCATCGGTGCAACCCTCGTTCCAATCGTCCCCGTCGGACCGCAAGTCACAGCCATAACATGCCTCTTCTTGCCGGTCTACGTGAAGAGCGAAGCACTCGCCGCTGCCCTCGCGCTTTACGGGAAGGTCCTGGACATCCGCTTTGGAGTGTACCAAGACCACCCTACCCTGCGGACGGGCACGAGCTACATACGCATGGAGATGAAAGAGTCGACGCCTGTTCCGAATTTCCTCCGCGTCTCCGGCCATCGGGCAACCTCTGACTACCGCGGCCTCCGACGCGTATGCCGACGGTGCCAGCGGGAGGGCCACATCAAGGGCCTGCAATGTGCCCTACTGCACGCGCTGCGCCGCTTTCGGCCACGACTCCGCCGGATGCGCGGCCAGTTGCGGACGTTGCGGGGCGGCCCACGCGACGGTGGACTGCACCCAACGTTGCACCTACTCATCTGTGGCCGGCCTGAACGAGTTCCCGGCCCTGGCGTCGACCCCTCGGGATGGACCCCCTGCTACCCCTTCACCTGCAGCGTCGAACGCACCCGCTCCGACACCCGCCGTCTGCCCCACCGAGTCTATCGTGCCCTCCCCGTCCGAGTCCACCGAGACAACCTCGACTGAGCTCGATGCAATGACACCGCAGCCCACGCTGGCTACCTCCATGGCCGCGGGTGAAGATTCGAACGCTCCAGCAGCCATGCTTCGGAACGCGCCGGCAACCACAACTTTAAACGACGCTGAGACCCGGGGTGCTATGTTGCGCTTTTTGGACTCCCAGGAGACTAGGGAAAAGGAAGTGACGTAGGTGTGAATGAACGTATCTTAGCAGATGACGGTATCTTAGCAGATACCGTCATCAGCGAATCCACCAATCAACATCCAAAGAGCGTTGTTGACGTCACTTCCTTCTCCCTAGTCTCCTGGGAGTCCAAAAAGCGCAACATAGGGCCCCAGCTTTCCACTCCCCACGAGCTCCCGATCCGAGGAAGCGCCGGTACAACTCGAGTCCCCGACTGCGCCGGAATTTCAGTCCAGCCCGAGCCTCAACTGGAGCGACCTCACGGAGGGCTCGGACGAGGAACGCCTCGTCATCCACGAGTCCGCCGGGAATGCCGCCAAGGGAGTGGAAACCCGCTCAAGACCGCGTTACCGAGAACGACGCCGCAACGCAAGCCTGGAACCACGGAGACTTCGCAGCCGCAGTCGCAGCCAACATGGCAGTGCTGAGGAGGAGAAGCGTGTCCTTTCCAGGAGCGACGAGTTCGCGACCCCGCAAGGCATCCCATCCGCCGCAGCTCGCCTCAAGCACTTGCGGAACGACTTCTCTTCGGCCACTGGAAGCCCCAGCAGCCAGCCATCGTCCGAAACACCCCCGGATTAACGAAGAGCCGATGACTCCTTTTCCTCCTCTTCGCACGGCTACGGGTCCTCACCCTGAATGTCCAAAGGATCCGCAGTGCGACCAAACAGGTTGAGGTTCTCCAGCTTGCCCGGACCGTCGGTTGCGATCTCCTCTTTCTCCAGGAGACAAATTTCATTAGGCAACGCGACGTCACCCTCTTCAAGCAACGTTATGCAGTAGATTGTTTTTTTCTCTTTTGCTACTACCCGGTTCTCGGGGGTAGGAATTATTATTTTCAATCGCGCGCTTATGCGGCAAAGCTCGTGCTGCTTTGACCCCGATGGCCGATTCGTCACATTCGATTTTTTTTCCTGGACGCCGCCCGTTTTCGCATTGTGTGTGTTTACGCCCCGGCACAACCCTCGCACTCCACGGCATTCTACAAGAACTTGGATGTTCACCTCCTCGACGCGCGCCATTGCCTGGTACTCGGCGATTTCAACTGCGTCGTCGACTCCCGGCGCGACGTCAGGGGACCAGGGTACGGCCGCAGTACGTGGAATGTCCGCGAATTGAGACGGCTGATTGGACATTTCGACTTGGTAGACTGCTGGACCCTTCTCCACGGCGCCACTTTCGAGACCTGGCAACGTGTTAAGTCAAGCAACTCCTGGACAGGGACTACGTCACCGAGACCCTGGCCTCAGCCGTTCTAGCTTGTGGGGCTGTGGACTTCCCGCCCGCCATCGGTCACGTCTCCGACCACCGGCCAGTGGTCGCGGAGCTCAGTCTGGCTCCCTCGACCGGGCACCAACGCTTCTGGCGTTTGGACTCCCGCGTCCTGCGGGACCCGACGAGCCGCGACCGCCTGAAAGAAGTTTTGCGCCTGTCTCTCCTTGGAGTGACGCCAGATCCAGCGAACTCGGCACTCTGGAAACCTGGCGGGTGGCGTGTGTGGCGGAGAGCCGTGCCCTGCGCAGCGGCAAGTTGAAGAGCTCCGCGACTCCTCGCTGCGAATCCGCATCGTACGTCGCGGGGGCTCTGGGACTCCCCTTATGAAGGGCTACCTGTCGCAGCATCTCGACCGGTACCAACGCCTACTATGGGCGTCGACGACAGCAGCGACAGTTCTTCAGGGGAGGGGCGGACCCTCCTTCCACCCCGAAGTGCTTCGCTATACACACCGCGCACAGGTGAAGGAGCGGCTAGTCCCGCCCTTTTCAGTTCCTCCATCGACGCCTCCGCCTGGCCAACCTTCTGTCCCAAGCTTCAGCTCCCACTTCGAGGCCCTGGCGACTCCGGAGTCAACGATAGACCGCTCGACCCTGGCCACGCACCCTTTCTTGCACGACCTCCCCAAAGTTCCACCCACCACTGGCGATCAGCTGTTCATGCCTCCCAATGCAGAGGAGGTTCATAACGCCCTCCTGAAAATGAAGACTGGATCTGCGCCGGGCCCGGATGGATTCCCGACCGAGTTTTACCGCACATTCTGGGATGTGCTGGGGGAGCATGTCTGTGCAGTCTTCCGCACCTTCTTCACGGAGCTCCGCCTGCCGGAGTCCTTCCGGCAGGGCAGGATAATCCTGTTGCCCAACGAGGGAGGAGACCCCAGCGACCCAGGGGCGTGGCGACCAATCACCTTGCTCAACGCAAGCTACAAGCTGCAGCTCGCTTCGGTGCTTGCACAACGGCTGCACGACATCCTCCCGGACATTGTAACAACGCGCCAGACGTGTTCGGTCGTGGGCCGCAGCGTCCATACACTGTCATCCCTCACGAGAGACGTGCTTCACTACACGAACTCCCGCTGCGCCAGGTGTTTGATCGCCTCCCTGGACCAGGCGAAAGCGTTCGACCGGGTTGAGAACCCTTTCCTTTTCGCCACGCTGGACGCCTTCGGTTTCCCCCTAGAAGGTGTCCGCCTCGTCGAGGTCCTGTACGCCGGCATGAAGAGTGATCTGTGCGTGGACGGCAGCGTGGTGGCCAGCTTCCCCGTCATGAGAGGTGTACGCCAGGGCTGCCCGCTCTCGCCGCTCCTCTTCGTCCTGTCGGTCGAGCCGCTCCTCACCTACATCGACATCGACCGGTGCTCCCTGGTGCGCGGTCTCCTCTCCCCGGCAGTGGTGAGGTGAAGGCAACTGCGCACGCCGACGACATTACACTGTACCTACGCGATGCTGACAACCTTGGCGCGGCGCTTCAGGTCTTCACGACGTACGGCTCGCTCTCGGGCGCTTGCCTCAACGAGCAAAAGAGCAAAGTGTTGTAGGTCAAATGCCCACCAGACCCAGCCTCCTGCTCCCGGCGACTGCCGTGGTGAAGATCCTAGGCGTAACGTACAACGCGATGGGAATCTCGCCCGAGATGTGGACCCGCCTTGCGCGCGACATCATGGCAAGTGTGGATCGTGCCCGCGACTATGCTTTTCCCATGGCCGAGCACCGGTACCTGGCCCACTCGGTGTTCTGGGGGCGTCTCTGGTACCTAGCGCAGGTGGTTGTACCACCGCGAAGATTCACCAGACAAGTGCGAAGTTCTCTGTTCAGATTCTTCTGGATGGAGAAGACCGAGCTCGTCACTCGTCAAGTGCTCTCCCTCCCGCGCGAGAAGGGAGGATGGGGCTTCCCTGCGTGGATGGCACGCCCGCGCTACTCCAGCTCAAGACCATGCTCATGATCCTACACGAAGCTGAGAACCCGGCCACATCTCCCGCTCTCTACTTCATGGGGCACTTCCGCCGAGACCTGGATGTCGACCTCACCGGCCTGTCGGGTGTCTGTGCTGAGACACCGCCCCCGGCTTACAAGAAAGCGCTTCAATTGCACCGCCCCCTCGTGGAGCAGGCGCCACAATTGGACATCACGACAACACCAGCGTCACGCCTCGCCCAATCCCTGCTGGAACCACAGCTCACTCCCGTGCAGATCGGACTCTCTGATTCAAGCCTATTTTTAAAGCTAAAATTTCACAACGCCTAGAGAGAGCGAGAGACTCTCGGATTCGTTCCCATGGGTCCGCCTCACCTCCTCCAACCTTTCAGGACACCTGCGAGACTTCGAGTGGCAGCGCGGCTGGGGAGTGCTTCCCACACGAGACCGCCTACTTCGGTGGGGCGTGTGTCGCACCGATCAGTGCCCGAACTGCGACGACCGAGAGACGAACGTGCATGTTGTGTCGGAGTGTGTGGTGACGCGCCCGTTCTGGCGGGTGGTTCGCGCTAGTTTTGGGGGGCTGGGTGTGGCACTGTACCTCCTACGCGGACGCTGTCCTTCGGGGCTCTTCGCGTGCCTTCTGCTCGCCGCGAGCCAGTACGTCTTGTGGCGAAACCGGTGCTGCGCCGTGGGACAGGGACGAAGGTTGCGCGCGCTCTGGCCGCTTTCATGTACATATCATCTCATAATCATCATCACTAGACGTGGCACCGCGGGCCTCCTTGGTACGGGCTGTCGCCTTTCCGCGGTGCCACGGCTCTCCTGAGCCAATAAAGATTATTATTATTATTATTATTATTATTATTATTTTGTTCAGGCTACGGCGGGAGCTCGTGTCGCACCTCGAGGAGCAACTGTTCCTTCTCGGAGAGCAGGAGTTCCTGCGGCGCTGGTCTTGCCGATACCTCCACGTGCACAACTCTCGTATCGAACTGCGATTTCAATACGTCGATCATATCTAGATCGCGTTAGGCGGAAAAAGGGGGAACGGAACGCGATGCGGCCCTCTCTTTGTGGCGTCGCAGGGGCGGGACGTGCGAGCGCGGCACTGGCTCGTGTCTCTTTGCGCGAGTGATCGCCTGTATATACTGTACATAACGCGTTTTCGGTTTTTGGTTTTGTTCTAGTCATGGCACCACTTTTGTAAATGAAATTTTCTTACCAGATTAGCCAATCGCCTTGCGAGGTTTTGGTCGTATGTATGTTAGTGTCTGTTTGTGCCCGGCTAGCAGGTAGGGAATGCTATGGCGCTACTTTCCCAGGATCCAGGGACTTGTATGCAAGCAAGCTCGCTATCGCCCTCTATCGGCGGACCCCTGCGTGCTTCCGGTTTTCCTCTTCTCTTTTTATTCCGCAAATTTTTGTTATTTCCTCTACTTTCTACAATGCTTGAAGGTTCTTAGAAATATATTACAGAAACCTTTTCGAAGGAAAACCTTCTTGCCTGACCGCTGTGCGTTGCTGAAGAATAAATAAATACAAATACTGTGACATCCTTGTGGTATCAACGCCTGCCGAATGCGATGGGTAATAGAGATCAGCGCGCACTAACCAACGTTACTAAAACAGTCAGTTGGGAAACTCACCTTTGAAACCTGGACCGCTGGAGTCCACCGAGACGAAACTAAATTAAAGCCCCTTTATATCTTAAAAGTAGCGCAAGGTGCGTCGATGCACGAGGCACGTGCAACGTGCAGCCCTTGAAAAGGTCATGGCGGCACAGCGCAGCACTGAGCTACATTTCAGACGCCATGTTCTTGCCAAAAGTGGCGCGCGGCACGTGACTCGAGCATTATCACAACAATGAATGGCGCCACTTTTCCCAGGATAGAGGGGCTTTAAACTAAATCAGGGTGCCTTCATACACAAGCGTCGGCTCTCTCTTAAGCGTGTTTCATATGCAGCGATTTTGGCCCTAGAGCGGCGCGATTTCTGCCCTCGCGGCGCTCGTGCCGCTCAACCGCTGGTGCTGGCCAGAGCGCAGCGACGGCAGAAATCGCGCCGCTCTAGGGCCAAAACCGCTGCAAGTGAAACACGCTTTAGGGTGATGACATTTCGCCATTTCCCTGCCCAGAATGCACGCGCTTCGGTCTCGTTCAGAGCGAGCGCTTGGCTCTGGCCGGTTCTTTGGCGCCATTTTGAGGCCCATCTTGCACGTGCTGGCAGTTTTCAATACAACAATGGTTGTCTTCACCCTATGACAGACGCACATCGAGGCATCGAGGCACCCTAAACTAAATACGATAACAGCGCCACCCTTTAGCGACGAGTCAAAATATGAAAGTTGCTTTAAATAGCTACTGCGAGAATGCGCCACCAGCCATCGCGCGACTGGACCTGAACCAATACGTGCAGCCGTGCAGTTCCCGGAGTGGCCGCCGCTGGAGAAATGGCGGCGTTGCTATCGCCATTAGTTCGGTTCTCGAGTACGGATGGGAGCCACCTTTTCAAAGCAGGCTCCTATGGCAGTTTCCCAACTGAGTATTTTAGTAACGTTGGCACTATACTCTGTTTCACCTTATGTTGTACCGCAGGAAAGGCTACAAGCGCGAGCTCCATGCTCTAGGGCACATCTCGGCGGCACATGCTCTCGTGCACCAAGGGCAGCTACCAAAGCTATGAGCTCGCGCTTCTAGCCTTCGCTGCGGTACAACATAAGGTGAAACGGAGTATAACGTTGGTGGGCACAATGGGCACAGCCCGCCAGAGCTGGGCTGTGCCCATTAATTCTGTAGGAGCGAAATTGAAATACTGCATCTCATGTCTGTTAGTATTACATTAACTTGATATTGTCAATACTTAGTTATCCGAGTCTCGGTATAATTTTTAACGCACGTAATCCGATATTTAAATTTACAACTTTTCTTTTTCCCTTTTGCTATCCCACCGTCACCCGTGGATGTCATCGACACCAGTCGCCGGTCGGCGATCGTTCATCGGTGCCGCCGCGTTGGCCACCCGCGGCCAGCACGACTTCCCGGGCGACTGCCGCCCTTTACATTGTGGCAGCACAAATGAAGAAGCGTTTCGCTTATTTCAGGGCGATCCATCGTAAGTCCGTAAAGGAGCTCAACAAGGCGGTCAATGCCTGAAGGTCGGCAGCCCGTGTTTCCAAACTGATGTTCGTCGTCCATGACCAAGAACGAAGAGTAAAACCCGGGGCAGCTCTCCGGGAAGACGGTTTCTTGAGGCTGGCAGTACAAAGGCGTTAAGAACTGATGGCTGCGAGACCACGTCCAGCTCGTAAGAGTCCTCCGATGCGGGGCGCGTCGCCGCCTCGGGGTCCCCTTCCGGGAAGGGGACGGCGAGGCCCTGGCAGGGGACGAGGCGCACTTCTACCACCGCCAATGGCCTCGATACCAGTTCCACCACCACCGCCACCACGTCCTCCCCCACCTGCGTCTTCCGTCGACGAACAGAAGAAGATTCTCCATAACCTGCTGGCGAGAAAGGTTGCCGAGTGGGATAAGATGGATAATATGATGAACACGCAGAAACACGACGAACGTACCAAGAGTTTCGAAGAGTTTCGGAGGATCAGCGAAGAGGAAGTTACTCTGGCCGCTCAAATGCTCTCGAAAGACCGACCGACTGAAAATCGGGACCAAATTATGCAAGGCACGATGCAAGGAACGATGCCAGGAATTGTACAAGGAACAGCGCAAGGAATAGCGCCAGAAATGGTGCAAGGAACCGTGCTAAAAGTGATGCCAAGAACTATTCAAGGAACGGCACCGGGGATGATGCCTGAAATGTTACCTGGGGAGAAACAAGGAATGGTTCCTGGAATGACGCCAGGCATGGTGCCACAAATGGCACCCCAGATGCTCCCAGCAGTGGCGCAACATGCACCACTCCGCGGAGGACAGATGTCACCCATGCAAGCATTCAGTGTGACTTTTGGAGGACAAGTTCGTGCCCCGATAACGATGGCAGACACGAAGGCCGTACAGATGGCTCGCAGGTCTGCCCAAGATGGCGATCTGAGACGTCCTAGTGGGACAACGATGCCGTATACGTTTAAATGCAAGGCAGCCGATTTAGCGGCAAGAAACATAGAAGCGCGGTCCTCTTCGCCAGGCTTGGAAATAGACGGCAAGCTAAAGCTTTTAAGTCAACTGGAGTCGGCAAGGAGAGTGCTTCGGAATCGTCCGCCGGGTTCTACCTCAAGCATGGCCGATGAGATTAAGAGAAGGATGCGAAAAATCCACCGACGTCAGATACAAGTCATCGACGAAATTCTGGGAGAAAAGAATTACCTTATGACTGACATGTCGGACCTCCGTTTACAGGTGGATGACCTTGATGCCGAAATTATTCGGGAAGAAGCCAAACGGGCGAAGAAAAAACAAGATGAGCAGAGAGAAGCGAGGAAAGCGAAAACCGCGAAAGAGCGTAGTATTGTAGTGGTGCTGCCCGAGCCCGCGTCCACAGAGTCCCTTGTCACCAAAACGATAATCCGTTCCACGTCGACACCCGACAACAATGGTTCAGACAGTTACCCCGATGGTGAAAATATAGAGGCGGATTATCGTCCCGAAGTACTTTGGGAAAGGCCACAATTAAGCTCAAGATATGCTGAAAAGGCCAGCTTAGAAATAGAGCCGCTTGAAGATATTTGTCGTCGTGATGAATGCGCAGCTGTTCGCAATCTTCCTCGTGACCGACCTTACAGACACCCTCGTTACGAACCACGATACGAAATGTCCTATAAACGCCCTTACGAACCCAATTACGAGCCGCACTATTATCTCGAAAACTACCCCAGAGAACAGCCTCACTACCACCAGGATCCCCGATTAAGTGCCTTTAATCCAAGTGCCGCCTGCTCGGCTCTCACGTATTCCGTCGTACATTCGTCGCACTGTCAGCTGCCTCTCATGCCCTTGGATATGGGAACGGCAGGTGCCCAGGCAAACATGGGTATGGTCAATGAAGTCCACAACGTAGGCGTAGAAGTCAGCTCCTTATTCTTAGAAGATAGACCAGAAAAAAACCTAGTCTAAGCACCTCTAAAACCGGAACCGAGCTTCAAAAACTCCTTTCAAAATCGACTCTCATCATCAAGATGAAAGGAAATGATAACTCTGAGGCCCCGGCTGCATGGCAGGTCATGCCTACACCTCCACCGACACCAAACGCCACGACACAATTCATGAGTCAGCTCTTGCAGACTACCCAATTATTGGCCCCCAGATTGGCCAGCCACCGGAAGGCAGGGACAGGTCCAACGACTACGACGACGCCTTGAATAACATCGCAGCATCTGTGAAGAAGATTGTTCGATCGCTGAGCACACTGTCTGGCCAGCAAGCTAGAGCTTCGAGTCCCCGTCGAGACCAGTTCGACGACAGCGACGATTATGTTGATGACGACGGTTATGACAATGATGATTACGACGACTACCGGCGTCCACCCCGGAGAGAAGAAAATTCACCTTTTTCTCGTGAAAGACGACGCAGGCAGAGAGATCAAGATGGAGAGGCAGTGTCACTTTGGGGTTGGCTTTGCCGCGGTGGCCACGATTCTACAGAAATGACGCCGCCTAGGAGTGGTGGCGCCCGTGGGCCTTCCCAAGATTCGAAGATCGCTCAAGTTGGGTCCAGGATCAGAAGTCTTATCCAGAAAGTGATACGCGTCTCAAACGAGGTTATCGAGGCACGGAAAGTGATCCAGCAGTCAGGCATGCAGGGACCCGAATCCATGCAGCATATATTTTCTGCTGAAAATAAACTCCGGCAGCTGATTGACCTCGAGGACCAGCTCGCCAATGAACTGACTCAGTACAGGCAATATGCCAACGGATCTGATGTGGAGTACTTCGCGAGTCTTGCCGACGCAGAAGGCAAAATAAGACGTCTCATTGAGGTGAAAACGCAGCTGGCCAACGAAATTGGAGCTTGGCGTTCCATGACTCAAGCAACGTCACTAAATGTTAACACGACGTTATACAGGGTCCCTGGCAGAGACGGTTCCACGTCATCGGCAGCCTCACCGGCTACCGCGTTTTCGCCGTCCTCAAGTTCGACGGGCTACACGTCGTAAACGTTTACGCCAGTAATTCCTCAACTCATTCTAGTCGTCAGGGAGACTTAGGAACAGTGGCGTCACCCTCCCCACCGTGACACCCCCCCCCCCCCCCCGGCCCCCCTTTAGTGACGCCACTGCTTAGGAATGTTCCAGCAACCAGTTGAGTGTATATCTGCGAGGAAACAATTACTGTTGCAAAGAACACGGGTATGTCGTCGTCGTCAACGCGAAAACGATCGCAACTGATGTTATAAAAATGTGTATTTTTTATATTTGTATTTTTATTATAAATTTTTACAAGAATGCATATTGCATTTCTACGTCCTTCTCGAAATAGTTGTACTGTCTTGTAAGCTGTGCCGGTAATAAGTTGGAAATGCTTTGTTCGCTCAAGATAGTTCGATCTTAGTGCCGGTGAGAGCATAGAGAGTTTTAGTAGGTCGTTCCGATTCCTCCGATAACCATGCCCGAGAACGATACGATGCATGCGCAAAGACGTCGGCGGAGTATCAGGTAGTGTTATCGGAAGTATCGAGACGACCTACTAAAACTCCTTTGTATGAATGCATGCCGGTTGAAAGACCGTCGAGATCGAAACCGATAAGAGTGGTGTAAGCAGCGTTTGGCCAATCAACTTGGTTCAACCCTCGGTTAATTTTACTTCCAACTCAGTTTGAAAACAAATCGTTCAGGTTTGATATGAGCTAGCTCAAATGATGCACACTGGTACCTGGTCGCGCTTGCATGTCCTTATATTTCACACGTGAAACAAAGAACTCGTGACGTCGCCTGCGGTTCGAGAAGCTGCCTATAGCTCGAACACGTACTTTTGTTTATCAGTGAGTGTGGTACCAATGGTACCACCCGATGCCGACGGCGCACCGTATAAATAAAAATAGTAGCATGATAGCTCCAAAGAAAACAAAAATGGCGACATATGTCTGAAGAGCTTGAGGTCCGTCTGCCAGTGCACCGTCTTAGCCAGTGTATGTCGAGGCTGTTAAATTCAGCCGATGCTGTACCACTGCTAGCTCGGGAAACAAAATGAGTGGGTGCCGGGTGTGATCTTTCGTACGCTCCGTAGCGCACATGTTAATAGACCATTTGCTGTCTTACCCAAGCATCAAGAAGGATGCAGGGATTGGTGTTCCACGCGCCACACGCGCACGCCTTTCCTGTATAAAAGATTCGAAGTAAATAACCAAAAGAAAGCATTGACGAACGCGCGTGCAAGATGCCATTTGTTTTAGGTTTTTGCTTTGGAAATGTTACTACTGCTGAGGCCAGCACGTGTGGCGCGTGGAACACCAATCCCGGCATTCTCCTTGATGCTTGGGTAAGACAGCAATAGGTCTATTGGCAGCTTGCAGCCTTAAGCCGGGGTCCCACTGCTCATACATCATAAAAGACAGGCCGCAAACACAAGTCACCGCAACATCCGTGTTTTGAATGCCGCGTGCCCAAGTTTCTCCTTGAACTCATTGCCATGCGGCATTCAAGGCACGGATCTCGCGGTGACTCGCGTTCGAATCTGTATGCAGACTGTCCTTTATATGATGTATAAGCAGTGTGACCCCGGCTTCAGAGCCACAAACGTTAAAGACTCCAGGCTAGCGGTTATACTGCACTGGCTAAATTGCTCACTTACAGCTGAGAGACAAGTTGCCCGTTGAGGCAGCCTGAGCTCAGGCTGTATAAACATACAAACTATGGTGCCTGGAACGCGTCTCCGACTGGTGTGTTTACCGCGTCCAAAAAAGTGGTCCCTCGATTTCCGCCTGATGACGTCATAAAAGTGTCATGTTGTCGCCGGTCGCGACCCTGGCAGTGTTCCAGCAGCTGTGGTGGACGTGGTGAACGCCTGTTCTGCTGCAAGTCGCTCTTCACTGTTACAGTCGACGGGAGATACAGCAGCAGGCAGTTGGGACGCCTGGGACGAAGTGACGACAGCGACACTCGCGTTCGCTCGTGCTTTCCGCCAGCGTTTCTATGACCAACCGCCAGGATCGTGACAAGCAACAGCATGACACTCCGGCTTGTGTGACGTCATTTGTTGCCACTTGGGGACCACTTTTGATGTATGGGCGGGATAGGACGCTAAACACACCAGTCGGAGACGCGCTCCAGGCACCATAATACAAACAAACCCAATTAGAGCCACTTCAGAGTAACGGAACTTCAGCCATTTTGGTGCTCGAATCCATTGTTGCCAGTTGTCTGGAGCTTAAGCTGAAGTCGCAGAAAACAATGTTACGTCATTTGTAAATGTTAAAACAGCCCACGACAGAGCAGAACGATATCGCCCGAGCTCCTTGACACATCATCTAAAGTTCAGGAAGTCGCATTTTCGAAACGTAGCTATCGCAAACTGGGCTCGCTTTGCACTAACCATCAAAATGGACGCGCCCAGAAGACAAACGTAGAATGGAGTGCTGGCCGTTATACCTGCTTGTTGTTTTAGATACTAGTTCTGCTATCAGGCATTTTTGAACAGCCTTACATATGTGTTGCTCCCCCGTCGAGTATACCGGGTGTTATTTTTTATTCGAAACAGATTTATTTAAAAAAAGCCGTGAAAGTTACACTTATGCTGCTTGTGGAGGTGAGTTATACGGCCAGGGGGACATATTATAGGGGGCTAATCGTAACGATCAGTTGGCTAATTAACTAAAATTCGATAATTAACTTTTTAATTAATGAAAATAGACATATGGTTCCAATTAGAAACTTGCTCAGCGTCATCAAAAAGCCCTAAATCAGTCATTTTCAGAAAGACTTTGAACGCGTGAGAAGCGTAGTAGTGCACTAAAGTTACCACTGGTGGAGCAGGTACAAAGCTAGCGGTTGCGGTAAGGCGCCCGCGCGATTTTTCCGTCTCTTATCTAGCCCCAGCCTTGTACCTGCTCCACGAGTCGTAACTTTAGTGCACTACTACGCTTGTCACGCGCTCCAAGTATTACTGAAAATGACTGATTTAGTGGTTTTCGGTGACGCTGTGCAAGTTTCTAATTGGAACCATATGTCTATTTTAATTAATTAAAAAGTTAATTAACGAATTTTAATTAATTGACCAATTGATCGTTACGATTAGCCCTCTATAATATGTCCCCCTGGCCGTATAACTCACCTCCACAAGCAGCATAAGTGTAACTTTCACGGCTTTTTTTAAATAAATCTGTTTCGAATAAAAAATAACACCCGGTATATGTTGCTCATGAGTGTATATAAATTCTGATAAAATTCCGGGCTTTTCTTCGAACTGTCTAAGCCATATACTGCTAAAGCCTTGTGCTTGGCACCTGTGTTTGTGCTAGTCAAGTGTTTGGCATATTGGACATAAAATTGAAGTTAAATGTTGTTTGTCTATAATGACCATGACATTAGAGTTATGCCAAAAATTATACTGGAGTACTTGCTCATTGTTCGCGTGCAGATATGCCCACACTTCTCTCACTCCAGAGTTCAATGTGCCACAATATTCACCCTTCGTGCATATAGTGATTTGCATGGAATAAATAATGGCTTGCTTGCATATCGTAGCAACACAATTGATATCCATCTTTTTCTTATTTCTTTAAGTTATGGTAAAAGTCAGCTACCACAATGAATCCAAATATGTTACCACTTATATCTAGATTTTGTACAAACAGTAATACTTCCTGTCAGACGGCGTTTTAAGGCTGCGGTCCCACGGCGGCCATGAAAAATGACAATATGTGCCCTTGTTTGCAGCGCGATTCTGACGCTTAGTCACTACCTAAAAATATTTAACTCATGTCACCTTATAAAATAGGCAATGAGCCTCATTTGGATATATGATATATATTTCTGAAGCAAAAAGCGAGATTGGGGAGGATCTGCGAATATTGGTGTTTTTGGTCATACATGGTTTGGTAGTACAAATGGGGAGAGTTTACCGTTAGAGAAATTTGCTCCAAAATTTCATGGTTTGTAGATAAAGAGTGTTTTCCTTGCACAGCGTGGCCCTTTTTTTCATTTTCTTTTTAGTTTCGGAAATTGACCTCTTGGAAAATTGGCTTTACCGAAGCATATTCACGAGCTATTTTCTGGACAACTGTGGCATATTTGTTTCTGAAACTTCTTATAGCTATTGATATATAAAACCTACAAACGTGTGTTAAATTTAATTAGGATTGACGTATAACCTTTGCTGTAAGGCTCGCGTAAAAACCAATGAAAATGGTAAAATCAGACTAACATCGTTTGGTAGTACGAATGCACCGGTATGGGTTGTCAACACAATTGATCAACCTCTTATGCAGAGACAACTAAATATGTGCTATTTTGCATAGCGAAGCCCTTTTTCGCAATTTCGCATTTGGTTTCTCTAAAAAAATTCATAAAGTTCAGGCAAAATTGCATCCTTCTTAGACACAAAAAATCACATTTGTCTATATTTATACTATTCGATGGGTAATCATGTTGTCATAAAGAAGGGTTAATATCTGATATACAATATAGCAGCTTTTGTTTTCAGTTAACATCTCTCATTTTTGTTTGAGGATGGACACAAACATGATTGCCGGTTCTTTAGATGTGCTTTTATGGACATGAAACAGATTTATTGGCATCTAATAATATTTATTGTATGGAATAGATAAACATTGCGATGTATTAGACTTTCACAATGATCTTGCTTTGGTTTCTTGATAGGTGTAGAGCTTAGTTAGTTTTAAAACAATTAAAAACTGTTTGGGTGTTTTATTGCGCTACCTCGCCGGATGGCAGACGAACTGCTGATTTCTAAAGTTCAAGAAATTTTCGAGGGCGGCGTTGGCGTTTGTATCATCATCAGTGTCCGTGTATTTTTGCCTTCACATTTGGAAAATAGATTGGAAGATTTACTATCGACAAATAAATGGTTTAAGTACTGGGTCAGGGTAATAAATCTAAGATAAATAATTACACAAGATTAGTGTGATATATTGTGTTGATTATTCGATATGATTGAAATCAATAAACAATAAAGACGAAAAGGAAAAGAATACACCTGAGTTCACTTCATGCCTAGAGCCACTAAGTGAGCTGCGCTTGGAGTATCGGTACTCCGTTCCCCAACATTGTTGTTGGAGCCGCCATTTCGGGTCTAGTGCAGAGCAAACGCAACTGCCGATCGTCGTGATTCAAAAGTGCGACTTCCTCAGCATTTTATCCGGTGTTAGGAAGCTGATGCAATATTGCTTTGCTCTGTCGCGGACTGTTTAAATATTTATGGAGGACAGAAAAGAGTTTCCTGTGATTTTAGATAAAGCTTCAGATCACTGGCCACCATGATTTTACGCCACGATATGGCCAAGTGTCGTTACTCTGAAGCGTAGCTTATTTAATGACACTATTCATGCCCTTGTTCAAGGAGCTTGTAATACCTGAAGGGGCCATGACGTAAGCCCCGTGGGTTCCACAAGCCACTACCTTTTGACACCTGCCTCTTCCTCATTGTTCCCGCTAGTGGCACTAGTGCCCGCGAACCTCCTTTCCCGTGACTGAAACTGAAACTGAATATGAATAATACACCATTATTATAGCTTATTTAGTTATAACCAACTACACATAATGAGAGAAGGAAGCGGTCGGGTAGGAGAAACGCGGGTTTTATGTGCGACCGTTCTAACCGTCTCAGAAGAGAGAACACGCGAGCTTGCGCTGATTTCAAAAAGACGATCCAAAGAAAAGAGGCGGCACGCTGTGTTTTTTGTGATTGTGCGTCTAATTTATATACAGGCATATTTGAAGATCGACGATGGACGTCGATCGTCTCGCGGTAATGTAACGTAGTAACATTATATAAAAAATAAACATAATGAAGGGCTGCACGACTTATTTTTTTCAATTCTTGGATTGTAATATGGCGGTAGCCTATTGTACTTACTGTTGACGAAGAGCAATATGAGGTGACGAGGTAATGATTAATTGATGAGGCTCTATAAGGATGACGACATTAGTGGGTGTCGAACCACAACGTACAGTGCCAGACTTGTTTCAAGTATTGTGTACCCAAAGACTTTTCTTCACCCGCAACAGAATATGGTAGAATCATCGAGGATGATGATTTACAACTGTACGTGGAACAGAAAAACTGCACTGTGCAAAAGTGCGACTTATTCATTCATATAAAGGACGGATTTCTAGCAGCATCCCCTGATGGACGGCTTGTAACAAATGGCCGTGTTGAGGTGAAGCGTCCCCGTTCCAAAAGATTCTTGAAGTCTACTGAAACCGCAAAAGAGTATCAGGCGAAAAATAAAAAAAAGAGCCTGGTGTGAAAGTTCCAAATCACCACCATAGATTCTACTACCAAATACAAGGGCAGTTACACAATACACAAAGAGATTTTTGTGATTTCGTTATATTTACACTCAAGGGCATTGATATCCAACGTCTTCAGAGGGATGACACCATCTGGCCAAACAACATAGAGCCTTTTCTGCTCAAGTTTTACATGAAAGGCCGGACTTCCGCTGAAATTCCTCACGTAGACGAGTTGTCCGATCGAATAAACTGCCATTACTCCCGATCTGGGAATCTCTCGATCTTCGTTCGTAGGCCATAGTGTCATGAGATCGAGGGGTGTGGCTCTTCGTCTGCCGAACATTGCTTCGGTTGGTGTTTTTCCCGTGGAAGATGAGACCGTAATGTGGTGCCGGAACAAGAACTTGGCGATTCTTTACTGAACTGCTTCTTCCGTAAGCTTCAAGAGGGCTTTCTTCGTTTCGCACACCATCTGTTCTGCTTGCCCGTTAGTTGCAGGATGGTATGGTTAACTAATGCAATGCCTGATGCCGTTTTTTGTTTTGTTTTTTAGAACCTTGTTTA
Source organism: Ixodes ricinus (assembly GCA_037355805.1). Classification (NCBI taxonomy): domain Eukaryota; kingdom Metazoa; phylum Arthropoda; class Arachnida; order Ixodida; family Ixodidae; genus Ixodes; species Ixodes ricinus. The sequence continues at coordinate 21,451 of JAZHYW010008878.1, read as the reverse complement.
TTTATTTTTTTAAACGAGATTCAGCGCGTTATCAGAGAAAAGTATTTTCGGTAGGGCAAAACTAGCGAAACGAGTGAGTAGAACGTCAATGACGCGTTTGTACGTCGTGGCATGCATCGTGTAAACTTCCAACCACTTAGAGTACGCATCGACCATGACTCCGCGGATGCGGATACTTTTCGCCATGCACCCGCCGACTGAAGAGTGGATCGTTTTCAGTTACTGTTCATAATGGCGCTAGACTCGAGGAAAACTTCGAGGCTTTCCGCAAAGTTAGCCCAGGTGCCAACAGTTTTGTCGAAAGCGGTAAGTGCTCGAAACGTCAACAACGTCGGTAGCGACGTGCTGTGCTTGACACTTGACGCTTACCATTCGCTGAGACGAAACTTGCTTGTACGTCTGCCACGAGTCGTCCGATATCAGGTCATCACCGCAACTCCATCTCCCGACAAAACAGGTTTTTATTGTCCGCATGTCTATAGTTAGCAATCATGTGAACTTATAAATTCCCGAACGCTCATCACTTGCCGTCACTAAACGCCGCTCAATCATAGTGTCTTCATGGCTAATAAATGTCTTCCTATTTATACTGATGCTTTTCATCATATTCCTCCTAAGCTGTACTTACAACATAATGTGTGTCGGTATTTCCGAAAATATTGCAACGGCGCTTGTTTTCTAGGAACTATAATGTAACAACCATTACATCTTCCGGATACCGTGTAACACAATATTTCGTTACGTCACTTTTCAGTCGTCATTGTAATGGTGAGGTAAATACCGTAAATTGCGAAGCAGTTTACTAGACGTCCGCTTCCACTGGTGTCTTGGAAGATTGAGTCTACTGAGCGTGCATTCCTGCAGAAGAATTTTTCATTGAAAGAATATTGACACGTCAATCAACAATTGATTCCTTCTTGGTAAGATTTATTGCGGAAGCCCGTCGCAACCGCCGAACCGCATGTCCCTATATCAGCCTGACATTCTCGCATAGATGAGTTTGCTGGGCCACGCTATTGAGCCAGCTGAGCACAGCTGGCAGCGGCGCGAGCAAGGCCACGAGGGGAACGTGATGGTGCTCGAGCCATCACACCGTGAACCAATATTTCGGCCACCCCACTAGAGTGCCTTTCGATACACACGCGCGCTTTTGCTTGAGTGGCTGACATCTCAGCCATCTTTCCACCCAGTCGCTTTTTTTATGCTTTTTGAAGTGCGCGCACTCCGGTGTCACTCAGCTCGAGCGTGTAGCTTTGTCTAATGCATAGACGCCATTTTTCCGCCCTAATCACGCACCGAGTGCGCGAGAGCGTCACGCGCTGGCACATTCAGCGCAACAATGGATGTCTTCACCCTGAGACAGACAGACATGTAGGCACCCTACACCCCACGGGTGCGTGTCGCCATCTATTGGTTGAACTAACGCCTTGTTCAAGATGGCTGCCGTGGGACCGCAGCCTTAAAGATCCTTTTCACTAAGCTCTTTATAAAATCGGCGAACCAGCGCAGGCCGTAGAGCACGTGCGCACTCCACATCGCGAGCTGATTGGCCGATTTTTTAAAGGAGCTCAGTGAAAAGGATCTTTAGAACGCCGTCTGACAGGGGTATAAGGCACAACAATCTCATTTCTCTTAAAATTTGCTCGGCTTATGTACTTGAGTACCCTTGGTACTCGGGGCCCAAATTGCCAGACTTCATATTTATACAGAACAATTATTCTCAACCGCACACGCAAGCGAAAAATTAAAAAAAAACTGGGTAGCGATGAGAGATGAACATTTGCGCTGCTGCGCCCGTCGGCGGGACGTAGCACGCGCATATGACACATTTCATTTGAGCGCGTTTAGCTTTCGATACGCTCAATGCTAGTGTAAAATGTAGCGCTGTTTCAGTCTTAATCAGCGTACTATGTGCGTGCTTACACTATCTTTTATACAACGTCGAACTCCTCCCGCTTGCATCTTTTTCATTTTCGCACATTACTACTTGCGCGCATAAATCCCCAAATTAAGACTGGTACATTGCTTAAACTCTGTTCAAAAGCAATATACAGACCCAGAATCTTTGCCTGGCCAGTTATTGCATTTATCACTGAACTCGTATTAAAATTAATTCTAATCATTTATTGCTGCGAGTTAATTTTTAACCTTGGAATTTTTTTTATTATTACTCCCGCACCAGTCCTACTTTGTGTTTACTAAAGCCAATATCTATTAGCGCCGAGATGTTTCGGTGGCGCCCTCTTATGGTTTCCCTCCGTGACGTCACAACTGGGATTTGCCTCGCCGTGACGTCACCAGTTGTTATTCTGGCTACTTACCATCGGGTGCGACGACGAGTTCGATGGTGTGTTTAAAAAGCACAGTAGAAGCTAGGAGCCATCGCAATCCAAAACTAACACCGTCAAAGTTGACAATCTGACAGTGCTCATATGCCCATGGTTTGGCCAATCGTGGAAAGTAGGGTGCCTACATGTCTGTCTGTCTCAGGGTGAAGACATCCATTGTTGCGCTGAATGTGCCAGCGCGTGACGCTCTCGCGCACTCGGTGCGTGACTTAGGGCGGAAAAATGGCGTCTATGCATTAGACAAAGCTACACGCTCGAGCTGAGTGACACCGTATTGCGCGCACTTCAAAATGCATAAAAAAAGCGACTGGGCGGAAAGATGGCTGAGATGTCACCACTCACGCAAAAGCGCGCGTGTGTATGAAGGCACTCTAGTGGAAAGCTGACCACAGCGACGCTTTTGGCCGCGCACATCGCTAATACTTCGTTTCAGCTTGGGTCCAGACGCAGCCGATGCTACAAGCGCGAGCTCCGGGCTTTCAGCGTCCCTGCAAAGCACGCGCGCTCGTGCAGTGCAAGCACTGTTCAGGGCCACATGCTCGCGCTTGTAGCATCGGCTGCGTCTGGACTTAAGCTAAAACAAAGTATAAACCTGGGTGTCATTTTTGTTTTTTTTTCCAGTTTCGAGGTTTTGGTCAAAGTAAACACCCAGCTATCTAAATGAGACACCTGACCGCCCAAAAAATAGTTCATTTGTTTTGATTTCTTAGGTATTTATTTCTTCAATCTAGAATTTATGAAACCCAAGTCTATCATGCCATCACGTTTCCTGAGAAATCCACAAAGGGCCAGACAAATGTACGACAAAAGGGCCGGCCCGTCGTATAAATCTGATCACATTGAAATATTTGTAATTGGCCTCCGAAATCCCCGCGTGGTGCTAACGGCGCACAGGCAATTTTATAACTTTCAACGCGTCACTTGTTTTGTTGTGCATGTGTCTCTCCATTTGGCTCTGGACGATTATCGCGTTTTGTACTGACAACATTTGCTCGAGACGTGAGCTCGGAGCGTATACTCTGTTTCATACTTAGTGTGCAACGCTGTCAAAGTGCTACTGGCGCGAGCACGGGGCTTGATGTCGTTGATCATTTGCACGCATTTCCGCGCAAACAAAACCATAGATGAAGCCACGCGCTCGCGCCAGTAGCTTTGACAGCGTTGCACGCTAAGCATGAAACAGAGCATAGGCAACTTGCCCCCTTCCACGAGAACTGGCGCAGGCGTGCGCATTTCAAAGAAAGCTCGTGCAGAGAAAACAAGCGAAGGATAGCGCTGTCGCGAACTTTTGCCGAACCGGATTTTAGGTCGAACATTCGGGGTTCGACTCGGGCGAACTGGTTCAGGGAACCTTCGACCTTTTAGCCAGATACGACCGGTTCGACTTTGTGTACAGTGTGGCCAGACCTTGATACAAGCATGTCTAGGTTTGGAGAATTTTTTTTTATGCAAAGGGTTATTTTAATTTTATGAACAGTTGCAATTAAAAGAAAGTAATACTAATCACTGAAGAAGTTAATAACTTAATTTTTGTACTGTATTAACTGAAATTACCAATCAGTACTGCCCTTAATTCATCCCTTTAGCTATCACCATCCAATCCGAAGCCAACTGGCTAGCCTGTCGCGCATGCGCATAGCAGTCGAACCTTAGTCGAACCTGAGTCGAACTTTTCACAAGGAGTGCGAAAAAGTCAAACCTGGTCGAATTCGAACCTCGACCGGTTCGCGACACCCCTAGCGAAGTACCAAGGATGTCAATTTCAGGATAAAGAAAAATACCCCACTGTATCGAAGCGCCACCACACACGATTTCTCGCATTGATGTACAGGCCTGGAAATAGAGTGCCTCAATGTTGTTGGCCGCAGCGGTCAACAACATTGAGGCACTCTACCTGGAAGTCTGCCTGAAGCAGAGCCGTTCGATCCCACAGCCATCTGCTGGTTCAGAATCACACTAACCAAGGAGTGAAAAAGCCCCTAAAAAACAAAAAACTCAATGTCAGTTAACCATTTTGTTTCTAGCCTGAGACTGAGGCAGGAAAGAGTGGAAAGTTTCAGCAGAAGAAATGAATGCCGAGGACACGTCTCTAACACAGCAGCTGTGTTAGAGACGTGTCCTCGACTGTTAATTTTTCTTCTACTTTGAAACTTTCCTCTTTTCCTGCCTCAGTCTCGGGCTAAGAACAAAAATGGTTAACATCCACCAGCTCGCCTGCGCACTCACTGTATTATCATATTTTGTTTTTGTCTTTTTAGTGCAATTCGAACACGCGTGTAAAAAAATTAATTCCACGCGAAAAAAAAAATTAGAGCAATATTGTCGGCGCGACGCGATTTAGCCATAGAGTTATTACAATAAACGCTGGAGGCTCAGCTGGCGCTAGTGTCTACGGGACTTCCGGTTGCAAATTGAAGCAGACAGCATGCAGTCTACATTTCCAGCCTCCCTGTGTATTCCTATGGGAAAACGCGCGTGAATTTTGTCTCTTCGCCGGAAAATAACATGAATAACTTTTGTCATATCGGTTGTAACGGATAGTATGTACCTTTATTGGTATTGTGAAAGTGTAATTGCTTTAGTTACAGCATTTTTCTTTACCACTGAGCGATGTTAAACTTCGCTCTATTTCAGGCCCAAACCCCTGTTTCCAGGAAGGTATGTGAAAACGAGCGACGGTTCTAAGCAAACTAACGATCGAAAGGAATGTAGTGTGTGTTCAGGTTCGCTAGCATTTCGGTGGTGCTTATATATTGCTAATATGCCCGTCCTGTCATTGGATGAAAATGACTCCGTCGTGCATCTTTACGATCGGTTAAAGAAACATTCGAACGCAAAAAATAGAGCACGTGAGCTACGAAAGGTATGTCTTTTTATTATTTCCCATGTCGGGCAGTTTTTATCGGGCACCTGCTCTCTGGCTCCCCTTTTTGCAAAGATTTGGAGCGTGCGGGTGATGATTTGAACCCAGAACAAGTATCTTCGCAGTACTTATTTATTGCAAATCTGACTATATTACGTGACTCTCAATTTATTTTGATCGTCTGCAAGCACAAGGAGTTACTTATCCAGTGTTACTGCGTAGTTCTTGCCGTCTCTCTCGGTTTTCTACATGTCCTTCGTTCGTTTGGCACGTATATCCCCCATGTTGGAAAGCGTCGACGCCGTGTTCGCGCTAACAGTGTCCGACAGTGCACAAAAATACACGTACGAAGCCGTTTTAGCACCGTTTTTCATGCCACGAATTTGAAAGAAAAACGCCGTAACTGACCATTTATTTCGTCTGCGTGACTGAGAAATGTTCCAATGTGCCTAGTACGTACAAATTATTCGTGATATTTCCTCTTATAATCGAGCGCAGAGAGAAAATGCACTCGCTTTTTCCCGTAGGAATACATTACCGGAAGTCAAATTTAGACTGCTTGCTGTCTGCTTCAAAATGCAACAGCACACTAGCCCCAGCTGAGCCTCTAGCGTTTATTGTAATAACTCTATGGATTTAGTGGATTTAGTCGGCACCACCTCCTTTCCACTTGTTTTCTTTCTTGACATTTCGGGTGCGTGAAGAAGAGGTGGATCGGCTTAGCCTTCGTGACCGATATGGTCATTCCGAAATGACCCGTGACGTCATGCGCGCAGAATTTCAAATAAATCTCTCGCCGCCAATATTGTTCTAATTTTTTTTTCTTTTGCGTAATATATATTTTTCGACACGCGTGTCCCAACCGGGCTGTTTAAAACACTTTTTTCTCTCTCTTTTCAGTGGCCCTTTAAAGTTTAAAGGGATACGTCAACAAAATTTGAAATATTCCCGCCGTGTTCACAAATAGGCTGAATAGGATCCACAATATTCGTAAATGAAAATCGCACGTTTGTATTTTGAGCCTGATGGCTGTGTTTTTCGTGATAAACAGCCCACTATGGCAAACGCTCGGAGAGCAGCTAGCGGAGAGCACGTCACATCCGCCGCAATCGTGACGTAGTTTGTCTCGGGACCTTACGTCCGGACGCAGCGGACGCTGCGAGCTATCCCAGCCAATCCCGCTCTGTGGACGTAGCCCGTGATACGCCTTCTGTGCGTAGCTGTGGCCCATCTCCAAGGGCACGTGACATTCACACGGGCTTGGATAGGCCCCGAGGCTCGCAGCATCCGCTGAAAGCAGCCGAAGCACACCAGCGATGGCGCCACCGCAGAGTAACCCCAAAGCTGTCTTTGTACGAATTTTGAGTGACGGGTTAATTTTCTATCATTTTGTAGAGGGACAATAGCGACTTCTGGGACAAACAAAAGAGGGTCTCGGGGAGAGGAGAGTTCCTCCTTGAGCTCCTCTCTCGTCGTGGCCGGAGGCGAGACAGTTAAGCGCCATTCACATACTTGCAACCGAGTAGGACGGAGAGAGACAAGACCGGTTTTAAGCTTCTTGCGACGTCTTAGGACCAGCTCCACAGCGGCGTACCCGGTCCTAAGACGTCGCAGAAGGCTTAAAACCGGTCTTGTCTCTCTCGGTCGTACTCGGTTGGAAGTGTGTGAACGGGCCTTTACCGGCACTACCTGTCAAAGTTCAAAGACGGGCATAACAAAAAAGGCGCTAGCGACATCCACCAGGTGGTCTTTGCTAATTGTTTAATTTGTTATAAAATTCCTTTTCGTGTATTTTTCAACAAGAGATTGGTGTGTCTGATGTGATAATGCTCCACTGAACACGAATAGAGCAAGAAATAAGCGCTGAAATTTCGTTGTAGTATCCCTTCGAGCGTCCTCCTGGAATTTTTTTATGGTATGCAGTTGAGGTGTTAGTTACTTAAAAATTAATAATATTAGCGAGCCTGGTTCTGAAAGTTGCGTTGGTTCCGTTCAGAATGACCGAAGCAACACCAATAATCTAGTCACCGGGAAAACTGTCTGCCACACACAATGTGACAAGCAACGTGACGTTAGTACCTAGTAGCCTTGTGAAAAACCATGAGCCACAGTTGTCCCGGTGTCTTTATTGTTGCTATGGTTTTGGTTGTTGTGGATGCAACCGGCACGCATCTGGAAAGCAGAAGCGGGTTTCACATGCAGGGGGGGATCGGTGGCCGAGTGGGCTAAAGCGCACACCCAGCTCGACGCGCGTGGAGCGAAAGCTCGCGCTGCAGAACCCAAGGATCCTGGGTTCGAGCCCCACCCCTGCCCGTTTCGATCTGGATGAGCATCGTACCGGCGTGCGGTCGTGTATTACTACTGCGTGGTGCATGTTAAAGACCCCAGGCTAGCGGTTGTACTGCACTGGCTAAATTGCTCATCTACAGCGAGTGACTCGTCGCAACTTTAAAAATGGCTGACCAACTACACGCTGTATAAATATCCCCACAACCCAATTTCACATGCAGCGATTCCGCGGTTGAAATCACTGCCGTTAGCGGCGCGGCGGCACGGGTCGCGAGGTTTCATTTCACATGAGCGTTTTCTGCCGTTGCGATGGCGAGTGTTGCTTGCAGCAAGCAGATGCGCATGGTCGGTTACAGCGGCTTCTAACAACAACTTTAATGCCTTAGTTTTCAGTTTCCCCTTCCATTTCACCTTAATAAAACAAAACAAAAAGCGCTCAAAATACTAAAAAAAAACCTTGGTCTTATTTTTTTTTTCTTCAAACTTTGTTGTTGTGGAGGATCATCCACGGCAGCGTCACGGGAAGCACCTTCCTCGGGTGTAAAGACTCCAACTGATATGGCCGACCCGAACCTCCCGGACCCGAACCTCCCGTAGTAGTGCAGTGGTTTCATACTGGTCTTGGGGATCACTTTCACGGCCTTAGTCACCTCTTCTCAGAGTTTCTCTTTGGTCCCATTGTTCCTGAATTCTTTGAGCTGCGCATTCAAAAGAACCCGACGCTTCGACACTTCACTGATAAGCAGTTCATTCAACTTGGCACGATACATTTTGTCTTACTTGGAGCGACGATCTGTGATGGAAAAAGGCACGTCAATGTCGCTCAGTTCTTCTTCTTTGTTTTTCTCACTATACTCGGCGACAACTTTTCTTGGCAATGAAGGGAATGCTAGGGGGGCGGAGCTCCTGCACATGTATCACTCCGCCAAGCATCCGGGCTTTCATTACGTCAGTTTTGGTTTCGTTTTCAGTTTTGGTTTCGTTGTCGGCATTCAAGGCAAGCACTCTATACAGCTCGTTAGTGTCTATGAAACCGTTTCGAGTGGACATACCCGGGCTCAGAGCAGATGCCATCTGTTAAGGAAGAGATCCCGGGCACGTCCGTTTCGATGGTGTCGGTTTATCGTTCCCTCTCGTGCCGTTCATGATCTCGTGGTTCTGTGCTCCTCTACCTCCTTTTCCTCTTGTTACCTACTACCAGATCGCATAATCTACAACACCATCTTTGCGAGGGAAAATGGCTAGAAAACCGGAGAACCCGCGACGGACAATTATTATTCAAATGACGAATATTAAGATTATAATTTACGTTACAGCCAAAACACAATTTAGACCCGGGGACTGTGTTCAGCAGCGTAAGAAGACAGCGTGCTTCGGCTCTGTAGCTTTGGCAGCATTGCCAAGAAAAGTTGTCGCCGAGTATAGCGCTCGCACAAGCCGTTTCCAATTAGCGTCTCTTGCGCACATTACAGTTGGTATTCAGGCGAAGAAAGTAAAAAAAAAAGCCGCGAAAATTCATTGAGAAAACAAATTCCGAGGAAGGGGACAGCAATCCCCTTCCTCCATAATCTCCTGAACAGTTTCGACGCGACTGCTGAAGCAAAGGAGCGATCGACCCGCCGGAAAAAAGCAAAAAACCGCAAACCAGTCGCTCGCATACTTTCTCTGCTTGTCTGCTTCAAGAACGTGAAAACGCCGCCGTCCTATGCGCCAGCTTTCCCGCAATGTTTCTCCTCCTGTCACGTGATTTCCCGCCGCGCTGTGAGTGGCCAGCGCGGAAGCTGCCGCTCCTGCCGCCGCGAAAATTTCCAACCTGGTGGAACCGTGCCGCTCAGCCGCTGCGGCTGGCCAGAGCGCCGCGACGGCAGAAATCTGGCGCAAAATCGCTGTATGTGAAACAGGGCCAAAATCGCTGCATGTAAAACCCGCTTTAACCAACCATAACACTGACACCCCCAATTTTTTTTTTAATTTTTTTTCAGGCGATTTATTTTCGTTTCAGAAAACTACTTAATTAATATTTTGCAACAGTGTCACGTATATTTTCATAAAGTAAAAAAAAAAAAACGCAACTGCCCAAAACGGAAACTGAACTGCGGAGGAAGAAGAAATATAGAGGAGAGAGGTGGCGGAAGTCACGTGATGTGATACTTTTTCCCCCCAAACAACGCATTTGCAGCTTTCTAGAAGCCCCCAAAAATGGGTATCAGCTTTCTTTTCTATTTTTTATATTGTGTGCGTGCCTTCGATGACCCACAACTTTGATTATATTTGGTGGTTGTGTCTAAACCTTAGAAAACGGCCCCTGACCACAGAGAAGAGAGTCAGCTCGACTCAAGCCCGCAAAACCGCGACTCGGATCGGCGGAGTCTACGTCTGCCGCGTAGACTCCACAAGCCATGCTTCCTTGTCGCCTCACCTCTTTCTCATTTTTTCCCTTTACCCTCCTCTCTAATAGGGCCAACGTGACCTCAGCACGTGACCGTCGCGTGGTTGATGGTTGCGAGTAGCAGGGAGCATAGTGCTGGTGAGATTCATTTATCAGTCATCACAGCTAGAAACTGTGGCCCGCTCCCAGCCGACCGATTCTACGCCTGCTGCGTAACAGGCTGAAGCTGCGCTAGTTGGTACATAATTTTAGGTAAATGGTCAGCTAGAACGATAGGGACAAAACACAGACAGCGAGAAACAGAGACATACAGCGGTGTGTATGTCTCTGTTTCTCCCTGTCTGTGTTTTGTCCCTATCGTTCTAGCTGACCATTCACCTAAAAGCCTGCTGCGCTTCGTTATGTACCCTCAATTATAAAGGAAATGCATTCTGTTTTCTACAGACCGTAACCATCCTGAAAACGATAGTATTCAATGTGGAACGTCAGCGCTGAACGATTGCCTGTTGGCGTGTTTTGGGGTAATGTACCGTGCATCTCCGTGCATCAGCGGGGAGTATTCTTTTTATCTCTTGGCCACTAATTACTACAGGAGCCAAAGCAAGAATAAATTATATACACATATGATTGCGTACCTATGTCGACCCGACAGGTTGGACCGACACTTAGTCATTTTCACGGCGATGATTTCCGCGCCCGCCTGCAAAATGATAGCTGCGCTCTTATGTTATATCACGCTACAATACGGTTGGCTTTTTCTTTCGTTGCGACCGCTATGCAGGTCGTCCATTGGGATGTTTAATTGCTGTCGTGACAAATTGAACCAGCTCAACTTGACTCGGTGTTGGGAGCGTTTTATTGACAATTGGAAGTGCACGGAGCACACCACCCTCCACTTCGATGGGGTCCAGCCACCGCCGCGACCGACATCCATCGTTTCCGCAGTTCGGCGACCGTCGGAAATCTAAGAGAATTGTTGAGCGATTCCTGTTATCGTAAAACTATGCGTGTGTAATACGCCAAGGACTTACCGGTGAAAGGTAACCCCCGCCGAAGAAAAGCCAGTCCGATTGCGGCAGCCGACCACTCTGCAAGCGCCCATCCCGTAGCCGGCGGAAATTAGCGTCCTGGTGACGCCAGGCTTTCGTTTTCTCCGTTACGATTGCGGAGATTGCCCTGATCGTCCCATGTACCAGCTGCTCAGCGGTGTGCTGTCAGCTCGTGATCCACCTCAACCGCTTGCTTGCTTCCCGTCTAGCCCGACCTAATAAAACCTTACCGGACGGAGCGCGCGCAACACCTGCAAGGAATCCTTCTACTGGGTGTTTCAAGGAGCGGCCAGGCTCTTTAAATCGATCGCGAAATTCGGTTTCTTAACCTATCGCGCTACGACTTTGTGCAGCGTTGCCCACAGATAATGCATTATTTTGTAAATTTTTTTAAAGAGCGAATTTACCTGAGGACAATGTAAAGAAAGAAAAAGGCTTAGCTCCTATGGAAACGCAGCGAAACCACCGGTCTTCAAACAATACGGCGCTGTTTCGCACGGGAGACAAGAGATGGCGCAAGCGGTCGCGACGCCAACTGCCGCCAACAAGCGAGCATACGGCACCGAGAGCCGGCGTCTTTAGCAGACGATCTTTTCGACTCAAAGCGGCGCGCGTCCTTCAGCGGCGACAGTCGCAGAACCAAATACAGGCGCGGTAACAAGGAACTGCAAAGCAGACGACATTAGTACCCCCAAAAAAAACAGTCAAAATATCCCGACAAACCATTTTTTTAATCCATTATGTGTCCATTCAATATGTTTTATCAGTAAGGGTGATAAAATAACGCATTGGCAACTGATATCAGAAAAGCTCGCGCCGCTTTTGAGTTGAAACGACTCAAAGCCGTTCGAAACTACGCAAGAACAAATAGAGCAACGCTGTAGAGCAAAGATGGTTTTCGAAGGCTAAAGTACAAGACGGCGAGATTGCAAGTCTTTGAGGCGCGGCCCATGTGGTCGTGTGAAATCGATTGAGCGATCAATTAGGCGAGCCGCGCTCAAACTTGATGTCACGTGCAATTGTTGATAATGAGCCAGACCACTGATCAGTGATGAGGAGCTGTGTGCGCGTATTTCGTAAACCGTAAAAAAGGCGTACCTTCCCCCCCCCTTTCTTCCGTCACCACTGGACGCTGGATCAAGCTCATTTCTGGACTGCGAGAGCCGCAATTTACAAATATATTCGTCAGAGCAAAGTAAAACGCTGCTCCAGAGGCACATGCGGCTTCACGCACATTGCACTCGCAAAACGCATCCACACGGCGTCGAATCTTGATTAGTATCCAAGCGTGCGAAGGCACAGAGACTCGGCACTTCGGCGCACCAAGGAAGCTCACGCCGCGAGACCGGCGAAACTTGCTTTCGACGAGTTTCGCATTTTTCTTGCGGTACTGCGCTTTCGTAAAATTTTTCACGTGTTCTCAACAGCAAGTCTCAACGCTTACACAGGATCTTAAAAGACTTCTTCGGCGAATGACGACAAACGAGTAAAGGAAACGTGTCTTCAGCACGCTGCCGCCGGACTCTGCAACGCTAGCGAAACCGCAAACCGTCTACGAGCAAGATAGCCGTCCGGTGACGTCACTCGCACTGCAGCGACCGAGCGGGGAAGCGCGATCCAGCAACTGTCATAGAGATTAGCGATTGAACCTAGATACAGTAACCTAGAGTTCCTGTATAGGCTCCCTACGGGAGCCAGAGTTGCGCGTTCATGCATGGCATGTGGATTCAGCTCCTCACGTGACTGAATTCGGCGAATAGCAGCGCCGCGCGTTCGAGGCGCGCGGCGTGCTCAAAAGCAGGGGAACGTACTGTCGGGGCGCGTGCAACGTCTACTTTGCTGCACGACACTTGATTCGGCTCCTCACGTGATCGGATCTCGGCGAATAGCGGCGAGGGCGGCACACGGCACGTGGAATCAAACGCGCAACCTCTCGCTCTATTGCAACCTACCCCTGACCCCACCTAGTATTTGTAAGCTCCTTGCCCCAGCGCGCGAAATTCTCGGAGGCCATGCATGCAGCCTTGCAGTTCCCGGAGTGGCCGCTGCGGGAGAAATGGCGGCGTTGCGATCGCCATTAGTTCAGTTCTCGAGTACGGGAGAACTTTCTCGAGACGTCGAGCAGTGCGGACGCGTCTCCCTTGCGCTCCTGGATTTTCGGCGTTCCGCCGCGGAACCTGGGCCCTTGGGGGTGAGTCTTAACTCTTTTCGATCAGCGGACGACATAGCGAAGCCACGGAATCGTCGTTTTACACGAGAATTTCACAAGAAAAGCCTATTTCGGACGAAATTTCAAGTCGGGCGGCTAGGCCTAACGCTAGGCCTAACGCTCCGTCCCTCACGAGGCGCCATGGCGGTCGCAACTAGGGAGCAGCGGAACTTAGCCACGCTCATGAACTACATTAAGCGCGATGAAGAAAAGGAGAAGCAAACCAGCTCCCCGGAAACAGACGCGGCGAAAGAGAAGTCGCAATGGAAGACTGTGGGTGGAAAGAAGATCCGAGTCAAATTGTCGAGGAAGTTCCGGACCACCATAAAGGACGAGGACAGAGCATACGGAATCGTCATTCGTACGAAAGGACTGGATCTGAAGACTGTCGTCATCGGTGAAATCATGGCCGCGATCGCCACCGCGACTGGAGTATCGCCTCGAGACATGATCGGTACGGACCTCGTGACGAAGAACACCATGAACAACACGATCACCATCAGGACAAACGACAAGCAAAGGGCGCAGAAGTACCTGGGTATCACCACACTCAAGTACCAGGGAGCAGAAGTCGAAACCCAAGCGTACACGGCCAACCGAAAGGAGTCCGTAAGGATAGTGGTCTCCAAATGCCTCCCAATTTCTATCCCGTTCACGGACCAGGAGATCTACGATCAACTCAAACTGGAGAACCCCAAGATACCTATATCCGACGCGAAAAGGATGGGCCGGACCACCTCGATTCTCGTCACCCTCGACACCACGGAACTTCCTGGATTTATAGTATTCTACTGCTGTGCCAATAGGTACCACCTGTACCAAGAGAAAAGCAAGCGTGCACATCGTGCCGAGAGATGGGACACCGAGCAGACTCCTGCCCGTACGGACTCAGCCAAATTTGTCCCAACTGCGGCGAGGAGCACGACTTCCCCAGGAAAGTTCCAGGCATGCGCACGGAGTACTCGTGCACACCCAGATGCGTCATCTGCGGCGGCAGCCATTACACCGGAGGAAGGGAATGTAAGGACAGATACAAGCCTTTGCCCGAGCCGAGGTCTCCGAAGAAGAGCACTCCAGAACAAGATCGGGAGGCGGCGAAAATCGACATGGGAAAGAAGAATTTTCCAGAACTGAGTAACGTCACTACTGCGGGAGAAGACTCGGAAGAGGAGCTGAGCTACGCTCAAGCCCTCCGCAAGAAGAAAGGCGCAAGCAAGAAGAAGCAAGACTCCAATCCTAGAATTAAGGAGCTCGAAAAGAAATACGAAGACCTCGTACGCAAGCACGAGGAGAGTCTGCGAAAACAGGAAGAGCTCAGAAGACTTAACCAGCAACTTTTACGGGAGCTACAGAAGGAGAGGCACGGCTCAAACCCAGTGGTTACGGAACCGCCTAATGAACAGACGACAGTCCAAGAAGTGGAAATGGCACCGCCTCCGTCTCTGCCCAGTGTACGTCCACGCAAGCGCACAGACTCAGAGAGCACCGTCAACTCTGTACAGACAAGTGACGAAACCAAGACCAGCAGGCCCGAGAAGGTTAGAAGAACAGAGGAGCCTAATCAGAACGCCATCCTGGCGGGACTAGCTAGGCTTGAGGCTATGCTCAACGAAATGAAACGGAGAATGGATAACCACGACAAGGCATTCCAGAACGTATTCGAACGTCTCGAGCGACTCGAACAGCGTACCAATGGACAACAGTAATAACATCGTCGTGTGGCAGTGGAATAGCGGAGGACTTTGCGCCCGGATCAACTCGCTCAAGATGTTGATCATGGACACGGAAACTCCTCCGGACATTATAGCGGTACAAGAATCTGGAGACAAATGTAACCTGCCAGGGTACGCAAGATTCGATGCAGAAGTTCAGCCAACCGGAAAAACTATTCATACTTTCGTTAGACGAAATCTCCCAGTCAAGCAACACGAAGTAGACCTGGATGAATCGGTGAAAGCAATAGTCACGGAAATTATACCGAAGAAAAAGAAGCACAAAAGCTTATTCATCTGCAACGTTTACTCGAACCCCAAAGACACCACGAGCGCATGCGCCAAGGTCTTTGCGGAGACGAGCCGCGTAGCGGGTGAAAATCCGACACTGGTGCTGGGCGATTTCAATGCGCACAACACCATATGGGGCTACGACAGAGACACACCCAAGGGGAGGGAAATCGCCAACCAAGCCGAGTTGCACGAAGCTTTTCTCCTAAACGAAGTTGCGGACTACACCAGGATTGGAAACAGTGCTCAGAAAGACACGAACCCGGACCTCACGTTTGGTATCAACATCGATGACTACACGTGGCTGAACACGCGTGAAAATCTAGGCAGCGATCACTACGTCATCGAGACGAGGATCCCCCTGCCCGGATACAAGAGCGCAAAATTCCCAACGCAGAAATGCACGGACTGGGATAAGTTCAGGCGGAAGCGGAAAGACAGGCCGTTGCACACGATCGAAGAATGGTGCGCACAGCTAGTCGAAGATCACGAGTCTGTTACGACCGAAGTAGAAAATACCACCCAAGCCCGGACTATGGACAGTAGACTTCAGCATATGCTAGAAGCTTACCGCTCCATATACAGACGATGGAAGAACACCGGAAAGCGGTATCGTAAATTGAGGAAAAAAGCGGCCAAGCTCAGTAAGGAGATTGAAGAATACGCTCAGAAATTAAATCAACAACAGTGGCAGCAAATGTGTGACGAACTGCAGGGACGGCTTCACACCAAGAGTCCATGGACCCTATTCAGGCGCATGTTGGCGCCGGAAGATACCAAACTCGAGAAGCGCAAACTCCTAGCGAAACTCGTCAGAGACCTCAAGGATGAAGAAATCTACAACAAACTAAGGACGCAATACTTAGAATCTCCGCCCTCTACTACCGAGATTCCAATCTCAGCGGAATACGAAGGGGCCATAAACGACAAGTTGGACGCGCCCATCACCGAAAGCGAAGTCAGAAAGGCCATGGCTGGAGTCAAAACGACTTCCGCACCAGGCCAAGACAAGATTACAAATCGCATGCTACGAAACCTCGACGACAATTCCGTGGAGCGACTCACGGACTACTTTAACGAGCTATGGACCAGCGGAAACCTCCCGAGCAGTTTCCGACACGCCACAGTCTGCTTTATACCGAAACCGGGCAAGCCACTCATGTTGGAGAACTTGCGCCCGATTTCCCTCACATCTTGCGTGGGCAAGCTGCTGGAACGCATCATTCAAGTACGTGTTCAAGAGTATATGGAGGAGAACAACCTGTTTACGCACCAGATGTTTGGGTTTCGAAGACACCTGTCGACGCAGGACGTGTTTATACAGCTCAGAGAGGAAGAAGATAACAAGAAATGGACCGCCCTAGCAGCACTCGATCTGAAGAAAGCCTTTGATCGCATATCACACGCGGCTATACTCAGGCAAATCTCGGAGCTTGGACTAGGGAAGCGAACGTACAACTATGTTCGCTCGTTTCTATCAGACAGGACGGCAAACATTCAGCTAGAAGGAGACACGTCCGAAACCTTCCCAGTAAATGTTGGCAGCGGAACTCCTCAAGGAGCAGTAATATCTCCGCTCCTCTTCAACATCGCCATGCTGCCAATGTCGCGGAAACTTGAGCAAGTCGCGGGGCTGCAGCACGCAATCTACGCTGACGACATCACGATTTGGACAGCGCATCCCTCACCATACATGGGGAAAGTGATAAAAACCGGCGTAGAAATTGTCAAAGAAGAAGCAGCAAAGATGGGTCTGGAGCTTGCAACTGAAAAATCGGCGCTTCTAGTCAGACCACCGTCGCAGAGAGCTCTAAGAGAAGAGATGGAATTCTACCTCAAGCTGCAAAAGATCGACGTACCGAGAGCCGAAAAAGTTCGAATTCTCGGCATGACGGTAACCATCAAGAGGGAGCAGAGCAGTCTCATCGCTGACATCAAGAGAAACGCCGACAACGTTGCGAGACTCGTGAGAAGAGTATCACGAAAGAGCTACGGATTGAAG
The DNA here is from genome assembly GCA_037355805.1 of Ixodes ricinus. Lineage (NCBI taxonomy): Eukaryota > Metazoa > Arthropoda > Arachnida > Ixodida > Ixodidae > Ixodes > Ixodes ricinus. The sequence goes on along the minus strand of JAZHYW010008878.1, from coordinate 4,299 downwards.
GAGAATGGAACATGCCGACTGGTCCAAGCCTTCGTCCTAAGCAGGATAATGTACGCGGCGCCGTACATGGACCTGACCGAGGCTTCGATCAAGCAACTCAACGGAATTGTAAGGAAAGCTTTCAAGATAGCACTGGGCATACCAGTATCTACGTCTACAGAAGCGATGGAACAACTAGGAATATACAACAGCTTCGAGGAAATGAGATCTGCACAGAAGCAGTCGCAAGTCCTACGGCTCTCTAGAACAGAAACGGGACGCAGGACTCTCCAGAGAATCAAGGAATGTGAACAACACGTCCTCAGAAGCAGAAATGCAATATCCCAAGAATGGAAAGATTCGGTACGAGTCCCGCCTCTACCGAAAAACATGGACACTGAGAGAAACAAGGACAGGAGAGAAGCCAGAGCCAAAGCGCTGGACAAGCTCCACGGCGACCAGGAACATGTTTACCACGCGGACGCAGGCCCGTGCCCAGGAACATGGAACAAGTACGTGATAGCAGTCTACAGCACCAACGACAAGACTACGGCCTCCATCTCTGCGGAAAATATTGATGAGGCAGAAGAAGTAGCCGTCGCCTTGGCCTTAACCATAGCTGCATCCAGAACCAAAGCAGCCACAATCACCTCAGACTCGAGAACGGCCATCTCGAACTTTGGAGATGGAAAGGTTGGCAAGGCAGCCTGCAAGATCCTTCAGAAGAAGACACCGCAGACAGGATCCAGATTCTCGTTAACCTGGGTGCCCGGACACTCTGGACACTCGGGGAACGAAGAGGCCCACGCACTCGTCACCCGTGCACAACAAATCCGGGCGACGAGCTGCCAGGCCACAACGGACGGAGATCACTGCTACGGGGCCTCGCCATACGACAGAGGCCCTCGAGCGTACAACGACATTCTAAGAAGTATCCGGATGCAGCGCAAGTCCATGGGCGCCCCTCATAAGCGGCTCTCGCGAACCCAAGAATCGACGTGGAGAAGACTTCAGCTACATAACACCATAACTCCCCGCATGCTGAGCAGATTCTGGCCGGATCTCTTCAGCGACAAGTGCGAGGAATGTGGTAGTGTAGAAGGTAGCTGGGCGCACACGTATTGGATGTGCCCGAGCAACCCGATACCAGCCACGCTCCAAAGCAGACCGGACCATCAAGACGAAGATCCTCCCTGGTGTGTGCTCCTGGCCGCAGAGGACTACGAGACACAGTTGGCAGTGATTCTAAGGACACTAGAAATAGAGCATCGGTTAAAGACCCGATTGTCGGAAAGAAGATCCCTCCCTATTCCCCTCCCTAACGAACCCTCGTTTTGGGCACAAGCCCATTTAATAAGGTTCAATAAAGTTGTTGACTGACTGACTGACTTCTCGAGTACGGATCGGAGCCACTTTTTTCAAAGCAGGCTCTATGGCAGTTTCCCAACTCGAGTTGTTCTAGTAACGTTGCCCCAATATGGGTTGCAAAGTTTGAGGCATAAAGTTATTACAATAAACGCTTTTATTGTAATAACTCTATGGTTTGAGGCTACGAAGAGAAGGTTAGCGCAGCGGCCGACAGAATGGCCTGCCAATCTGAATAAGGCATCTTGCGTCACGAAGCTATTCCTTGAATTGCTGCGACGTTCTCTAGAAAACAGTTTTCCCGGTGACTATGTTGTTACTGGCCAATGCAAATCTGTATCAGCCTGGGCCTACACCATACACGTAAGTGACATCCGGATTCAAACACCAGGGGTGCCTGTGTCAAGCACGTGAGCGAGCGTGCTTGCGCAGCGTTATGGTCATTGTTGCTGTGCCAAACACCATCATGGAATAACTGAGCGAGGCGCAGCCGCTGACGCTCGCAGGACTGTGCGGCGGTCGGACCGCGAAGGTTGCCGTGGCCCGATGGTGAGCCGTTGAACAAGCACAATGGCCAAGAAGTCTTCAGCCGGGCGTTCGGCTCCCGCCCTCCCGCCCAAGGGTACGGGGTCCGCCCTGGGAAGAGAGGCCGCCATGGGAAGAGGCGCCGCACGGGGAAGAGGGGCCACCCGGGGAAGGAGGGCCGCGTCTCCTGGCGGGGGCGCCGCCTCATCTGGCAGAGGCAGGGGCAGGGGCAGGGCCCAGGACAAACTTACCGACCGCTTGGCACCGCCTGGGGAGAAAGACATCGAGCGCAGGAGGCTCCGGGACATCATGGACAAGAAGGTAGTGGTATGGGACCACATGATGAACACTAAGGCGGAAGACGAGCGTGAGAGCAGGACTCGAAGCGTTCAAGCGCCTCGGCGACGACGAACTGGCGATGGCAAAACGCAACCTGTCCAAGAGTAGCTGAGGGAGTTGATCGACCTAAAGATACACTATTTCGATCAGCTTGCCAACGCTAGAGAGGAGGAAAACCGACAGGAGGGGTTACGGCGCTTCAAGAAGATCGGCGATGACGAGTTCCATCTGGCCAAAATGATGGGCCCTTCGGATAAGCTAGACGACATTGTGAAAGCGCGTGACGAGAAGGACACAGTTAAGAGAATTGAAAGCATCAGAAAGCAGCAACTTCCCAAGGTAACTGTCAGTATGACCGATCCATACATGACTCCACAGATGTTGGCTAGGCAACAATTGATGCATATAGCCGAGCTCGAGAAAGAAGCCACAGAGAACATAGCCCAAATCGTTCACGGGATACCCATGCAACCTCAGCTGGAAACGACAGTGCAGCAGCAGCAACAAATGATGGCGCAAGCCATGATGCCTCCGCCCATGCCACCTATGCCCCCTTCGATACTTCCTCCTCCCGGATTTTACCCACCAGAATTCAGCCAGTTCCAGACCATCATGCCTGGTCCGGCTATGTACGGCCATAGGCTTCCACAGTTTCCTCAGTATTCACAGCTTCAGCCACAAGCTCCCAACAGAGCTGTCGCGTTAGACATAGAAAACAAGCTTCGCCTGCTTTCCCAGCTCGAAGCGACTCGACAAGCAATACAAGCGCAACTCGTAGGGTCCAGCACGAGCATAGCCGATGAAATCAAGCAAAACCTACGGAGGCTGAACAACCTCAAGATGAAACTGATCGACGAGATTCTCGGCGGGAAGCCTGCGGAAGCTCAATTTGACATCATGAACTTTCCTCCGAGACAAATGACAGCAAAGTCCAGGAAAGATCGCAAAATCGTCGTCGAGCTCGTGGGGCCTGGTGGCCCGGACTACCAGCCCGTCACCGCTAGGTCTGAACCACCTGCTGGCGTGCGCTGGAACAAGCAGCCACAGCCGGATCGCAGATATTCGGTAACCGCCCAATCAGAGACTTATATTGACGCTGTGCCTCAACCTGTCTGCCCCACGCATACTTGTCCCGCATACCAGCATTGTCTTGCTCACTCCGGTCGCCAAACACCGTCAGAAAATTGCTTAGATCAGCTCCAAATGGTATTCAAGCGACCACCATCTGACCACTTAAAGCCGGAGGTGATTTGGGGAAAGACCAGAAGTCAAAATGTACGTCGAGAAGTCCACGATGGTCGACCATGCCGACGCGCTAAAATATATAAATGCGGGTGTCCCGTCTGAGGACCCGCGAGTTGTGAGAGAAGTCTACAAGAGGTCCCTCACCGAAATAGGAACATCACCACCCGGATTCCAAATGGTGCAACCGAACTACGTGACTGTCCTGCCAATGTCAATTTTAGGCGAGCGACGAGCTTATGAGGAACCCCGGATGAGACCGCAACATGAGATTGGAATTATAGCAAATCCTTACGAAGATGACCCTAGGTTCGCATCTCGAGGCACTACGCTGCCGTCCAGGACCGGTCCTGTCATCTCGAAAACCACTGTCGTGGTCAACCAGCCACCGAAGGAACCCACTGCCCAGCCCAAGCCAGCTCCACAAATAAAAGTTGTAACGATACCCAGAAACGGCAAAATTGGCAGCTCCAGTTCGGACCTCAAGCGTGAGTGACGGAAATAAGGCCATCCACGAAAGCATCGAAAGACTAGCTCGTTCTGTAGACGATATGTATGACACCTTGAGCTCCAGAACACGATCTCAGAGCCGGGCGAGGCGAAGATCCAGAGGACTTTCGACGACGAAGATGACGACGAGTATGACGACTACGAGTCCAGGCAAACACCGCGGTATGGAAGGCGCCGCCGTAGGCCACGGAGGCGGTCTAGAGACGGCGGCGATGGCTACGACGACGACGACCTGGATGGCAGGGACGACAGATCATACAAGGTTCGGAGTCCTAGAAGCAGCTACAGTCGACCGAGAGGCCGAATGAGGCCATCCGACGAAGATGACCTGCCTTCGCT
>JAZHYW010008877.1:0-46729 GCA_037355805.1 Ixodes ricinus | reverse complement strand
AGAACAGTTCAAAGACACTCACGCACACAGGTTGTTACTTCAGCTGCATGAGGAAAAGAGGTTCGTTGATATTTTTCGGTAAGAGCGACCTCCCTTGATTTTTATTTATTTATTTATTTATTTATTCAATACGCCTTTCAGCGCCCAAAGGAATTACAGAAAAAGTGTGTGTGGGGGGGGGGGATATACAGCCAGAGAAAGCAATAAACGAACTCTAGGTTTGTGACATAAAGTGTGCTAGTGACAAGAACAAGAAGAATAGTAAGCTTTATACAATTATTAATACATTTGACATATCAGGAGATAAGGTACAAGCACTCTTCAATAAGTCTGAAAAAAAAAACACATTGTTGGATGATACCATGACAAGCGACTCGGGTAGACAGTTCCATTGATGAGTGGTAAGAGGAAAAAAAGAGTGTTTAAAGATATTAGTGCGGCACGAATATTCGCGAACCTTATTTTGATGATCTACCCTGCGTGATGTGAGGTAGCTGAAGAAACGATCCCCTGTTGATGCCCGTTTTGTTATTATAAATGTTATGAAAGAGTTTTAAACGTAAAGCGAATCTTCGGCATTTTAGCGGCTGCCAACCAGGACAGTCTTTTTGGAGACTCGACCTTACAGTATAATGGTTCACAATAGCCTCTGCTGCGCTAAACAGACACTCGAACGGCGTTGAAATAAACGGGACACGTGTAACCTACTGCAATTGTCTGGAGTTACAAATCTCGTCCCTACAGCTTACTTTACGCTAAAATTTAGCCTAAAGTTTGCCTTTCCTACAGGTGTACTAGTTCGTCCATGTCTGCGTTCTGCGTGGTGAAAGCGCTGAGTTCTTACCTTTTTAGGTTCGCCAAAATTGTACCGATTAATCGGTTAAAAAGTTAATCGCGATTAAATAATTAATCGATTAATCGGTAGGTTAATCGATCAATTTCCCAACCCTAGTTTTTTTTTCATATAGAGTGCTGAAATTGAACGAAAAGTGAAAACCTTCTCTGTTTCATAATTTATTTCTCAGTACTCGTACATGATAAAGGCATAAACTTTACTTAATTTGGAAGACAAAGAAAGGTTCTACACGTGGTTTTATTTTAAAAACAAAACTAAACATAGTCGACTAAAAAAATCCGCAGTTTAGGTCACAGTTGTTCACGGAGGCATGTTTGGGGATTTTTACAAAGATTGGATGGACGAATAATAAATAGTAGTTGGAATGTCGTTTTGCCGACTTGCGTATATATAACAATAAAAAAATATAGAGGCTCTCTTTTGAATACTTTGAGACTGAGAGTGGTTCAAAAACGCCACACACGATAATCGTCAAAACCCACCATCGGCATTTGCTCTCTTTTAGCATATTTAGAGGCTTAAAACCCGAAACCAGTGCAAATACCTCTAACGGAATGTATTCTGGGTAAAAGAAGGGTGTAAAAAAACGCAACGCAAAAAACAAAAATTAAAAATGTTTTTTTTTTGCAGCGTGCTTTAATTGAACGAAAAGTGAAAACCTTCTTTGTTTCATAATTTATTTCTCAGTGCTCGTACATCATAAAGGGACAAACTTTGTTTAATTCGCAAGACAATGAAAGGTTCTACACGTGGTATTATTTTAAAAGTAATACTATACATAGTCGACTAAAACAAAAATCCGCAATTTAGGTGACAGTTGTTCGCGTAGGCATTTTCGGGGATTTTTACAAAGATTGAAGCGACGAATAATAAATAGTAGTTGCAATGTCGTTTTATCTACTTTCATATATATCACACTAAAAATATAGACGCTCTCTTTTGAATACTTTGGGATTGAGAGTGATTCAAAAACGCCACACACGACAATCGTCATAACCTCGTCGTTCTTTCCCGCTTCTTTGAGATTTTTTTCTCTCAGAAACTAAACATGTCAGGACATTGAAATAAAAAGGATTATTTTTCTTGGAACATGCGCCACAAAATATAAAAATTTGAAGCAAAATAAAAAAATACGACTGCACCTCATTGCTTGAGTGATCCAAATGAAACCGCCTTTTGCGAAGACTTTCAAAAATCCTAAAAATTAGGGCGTTTGAAAAAAAAAGAAAGAATCTGCCTTCGGGAACAAACTACCAGCCACGGCGGACGTCAGTAATTTCCAAAAACACACTAATTAGCCAGCTAATTATTTAAAATGTGTTAATTAACTTTTTAATTAGGGGAAATAGACATGTGGTTCCAATTAGAAAGCTGCTGAGCGTTATCGAAAACCACTAAATCAGTCATTTTCAGAAAGACTTTGAGCGCGTGAGAAGAGTAGTAGCGCAATGAATTTACCACTCGTGGAGCAGGTACAAGGCTAGCGGTTGCGGTAAGGCGCCCGCGCGATTTTTCCGCCTCTTATCTAGCCCCAGCCTTGTACCTGCTCCACGCGTGGTAACTTTAGTGCGCTACTACTTTTCTCACGCGCTCAAAGTCTTTCTGAAAATGACTGATTTAGTGGTTTTCGATAACGCTCAGCAACTTTCTAATTGGAACCACATGTCTATTTCCACTAATGAAAAAGTTAATTAACAAGTTTTAATTAATTAGCTGGCTAATTAGTATGTTTTTGGCAATTCCTGACGTCCGCCGTGGCTGGTAGTTTGTTACCGAAGACAGTTTCTTCTTTACAAACGCCCTAATTTTTAGGATTTTTGAAAGTCTTTGCAAAAATATATAATAATAATAATAATAATAATAATAATAATATTTATTTGCATACAAAAATCTGATCCTGGGTGGCGTGCACGGCTGTGCAGAAAGGTTAAAACCCGTACGCGAGTGCGCCTGCCAGCCCGCCACCCAAGATTTGAAAAAAAAAAAAAACACGCACACGCACACATATGCCAAATTTGTACACAGGGCCGCAACCCAAAATGTTTTAAAAGAAAAATGAGGGTGAAATGTAGAGTGTAAGTTGACTCCCACGTATACCTATAAGAACACACACACAAACACACACTACACACACTACTCTACACCACTGTTATGACGCCTGCTGCTGTAGGTGCTTTGAAAACAAGCGACACATCGACACAGATTCAGTACGGTCCTGGGGAAGCGGCGAACGTATCCTGAGCGGGGCCGAGATGAAGTCCTCGATGCCGGTTAAGATCGGCGAGGAACTGTGGTGTTTGGTACGCGCTCGAATAAGTTCAGGCTGCTCCGATCTCTTGTTAATCCTTGGGATGTTCGCAAGGTACGTCCCTTTGAGCGAGCCGTCGAGGAGTCGGCAGGTAAGGCCCACCCTGGCGACTCTTCTCCGATGAGCCAGGGAAAAGTGGACAGATTCGATATTGCGAAAACTATGCGTCGCAACCCGTGGTCGCAACAGAAAAAGGCTTGTGTTGTTTTGGTCCTGGGGCCTATTTAGGAAAATTATTAAAGTTCGGGATAATTAAGTTATTAATTATTTTCGCGTAATTAATTGTTTTAAATATTGAGTTTAAGGGCATGGTTTCAATTAGAATCTTGCTGAGCATCATCGAAAAACACTAAATCAACAAATTGCAGAATGATAGAAGGCACGCACGGTATTTTACGGCTTTCTGAGAAGTTTCGGTTTCGGTTTCAGTTTCGTTGACCGCGCTCGTGGAGCGGAGCAAGCAGCTAAGCGAAGTTTCGTATTGTATATAAAACTTTTATTTTAATAAATTTGTTTTAGTTTTTAAGTTCGTTGAAACTTTTTATTGTTTTGTTTTGCCACTGTTTTACTATTAATGTTACGGTAACTTTATATTTCCGCATTTAATATGCACTTCGATAAGCCTTGTCGAAGCCAATCCAATCCACTGTGAACCTCCATGTGCGCCGAAAGTCGTTTGGTTTTCGTGTGTCTTATATTTTTACGTAGAACTCATATTGACCCGATATGCCGCGTCCGAGAATTGAATTAGCGACTAGTAAGTGGCGAGGCACCACGCGAGCAGGAATGAACAGCCCTGGAGGTCGTGGGCACGGCTCAATCGGCTCTGTGCTCGGTGCTGCTGTCCCAAGGTAAGCCTTTTGTCTATGCGTCCTTCTAAGCTTCCGTTCTGGAATCTCCTTAATTTCCTTGCCCGCATTTGCCCAATCGCGTTCGAGAAATGTATTCTGACAGTTATCTCCCGTTGGCGATCCATCTCTCTACGCGCTTTTCGTCAAACCGCCCGACAGGTTGCGAGTTAATCGCGAGGCGGTCGACCTGGCAGAACGTTTTATCGTACGCGGTTCGTCTGCGTCAGCGTCACTTCGCGTCGCGCACGCTTCGCTGCGTACCGATATCTGTCCTGGCCAGGTTTCTTTGTCGGCCCGCGTGTCTTATTAGGGAGTTGTAGTATATAGTTTTTCTTTTCCGCTATGGTATCGGTAAAATGCCGCAGCTGCGCATGGGCGCCGCCAGCCTTGTCTGCATAGTTCAAGCCTCTTCTGGCGGATTACGGAGCGCTATCCGGGTGCTTAGCGGGCTGCGGAAACGGTCTACTACAACTCCCTATTATTGTTGTCGGTGTCCTCTAACAACGCAAAGGAAGCGTGTGAAAAAAAAATGCTTTATGTGGTTAGAGTTTTAATCTACTGCAGTAGTTTTTATGGTTTTTTTTTGTTGCGATTGATGTGAGGTTTATAAATAATAATTTCGTGGGCGCCATCTAATATAAATAAGATGTGTATCCCAAGTGAAGCAGTGAATGCCTTTCCGGCACTATAGAGTGTTTTTTATTTACAGAAAAAAACCTGCAGCGCCGAAAACTTCGGCATTATAGCAGGTACAGCCCATAGATTAATACGCTCAATAAAATAAAACCAGAACACTTGAATATACAGCCTGGGCTGTCAACGAAGAAAATACATAAACATTGAACATAAACAACATTAAAAATCAAGACCATTTCCTGAGATTTCCTGAGATAAATAGTCCCACGTCGTCACGAATAAAAAAAGACTCTGGTAACAGGTTCCATTGAGCGATTGTGCGTGGAAAAAATGAAAGCTTCTTATAATCTGTTCTACAGGAAATTTCCCTTATTTTTCTGGTATGATTCACACGATTTGAAATGTAGTTAGGTAATTTTATGTAGCTGCTTTTATCAATACCAGTCATATCATTAAAAATTGCGAGCAAGAACCTCAATCGAAAATCTTTGCACCTTGCCAATAAAGTTTCCCAACCAAGTACATTTTTAGTCTCTGTTACGCTATTGTTTCTACTATAATTTCCTGTTACAAATCTCGCCGCACGGTTTTGAAGTTTTTCTAACTTATCTGCAAGGTACTTCTGATGCGGATCCCACAAAACACATGCGTATTCCAGTGTAGGTCTTACCAAACAGCAATAGGCAGTCTCTTTTAGTTTCTGTGGAGCACGTGCAACTAGTGAGCCGTGCATTCTGCGTACAGTGTGCCGCAATATGAAGAGACGCCAGGCTGCCACCGCGCTCGAAGGACACTGGAATTGCCCAAGAGCGCTCTGCAGCGCCTCCCGCCAGCCACCCGCCTCGGCCACGCGCTCCCAGTGGGTCTTTCATATTGCGGCGCACTGTACATCACCATATTTGTATCCGTGATGAGAGACGGCGGCACATTAACAGCTAGCTGCACGGGCCACAATCAAGGAGATTGTCATACTACGCAAATCTTTCTCTATTTCAGGTGACGTCCCGAATAAAAACTGTGTGACACTTGGAAAGAGAAAACCGAGGACAGCAGGTGTTGCAGACTCCTGGTTTTGGAAATCCCGGAGTCCGGACAAACAAGTGCGAAAAGGTTCTGTTGCTCACCGTGAGGAGGCAACGCGAATGACTCGCGAGCGCCTCAACGGGAAAAACCTTGATGAAGATTTCGGCAAGTCGAGTGTGTTACAGTTTCTTCGTTTTGGGTAGGTGTCGGCACGGTTGGCTTTTGTCCGACATTATTTTGATTTAATATGTCATAGAGTGGGCTCGGCCTACTCGAAGCCAAAGTTCTACTGAGACAAACCAGGAGGTCGAGAGACTAGAATGGAAGTTCCTTACCGCAGGAGCGTTGGAAAATCGACATCGAAAAAAATCACCGTTCATAAGCACACATTTCTTTGCCTCGCAGCAATCTCAGAGGTTGCCGTTGCTTTTAGCTGAAACTGTGAAAATTCTAATGCTTTGCACATTCTCTTCCTCGGCTGTTTTTTTTATTGATTCGGCATTGTGCAAATGCTGCAGCAAATTAGTTTAATGACTACAGTCCTGACTCTGCAGCCAAGAAACATCTTGGCTACACACGCACACTTGACAGGCCCGACCCAAACAAAAAAGCCAACCGTGCCGACACTTCTCCGAGATGAAGTGCCTTGAACATAGTTGTTGCTCCAGTTGTTGGTGGAGGAGGGTTCAGCCCCGATTGTTAGGAGCTTGGTGGCGGGCGCGTTGCTGAGTGATGTGCCAACTTGCGCTGCTTTACTTCGACTATGTACATTTATTTACATAGTTACAGAAATCCCAACTTAGACGACCATCTCGATGACCCCCCCCTAGAGCCTCGGGTGAAGTCATTATTGTCTTCCCCTGTTCTTCCATTTGACATTTCCAACTCTCTCTCTCTCTCTCACTGATGAACAAACCAATCAGTTAAAAATCTGCATTGTCCACGTGCTCCTATATGAACCAGTCGACGGCGAGGACTATCCGCGACTGCTGTAAACCACAGCAGTGGTCGAACCCTTCAAAGTTGATGCCAAGTATCCCGTTGGAGGTATTACACCAGCGCTAGCGATATTGTCGCAGTGTCCCCTGCACTTTGCTAAAAACTACATCATAGAAAAATAATCTGGCTGCAGAAACCACTATTATTGGCTGTCGAATTGCGATAGCATTCATCGGGAGACATACGCCACAGCTCACTGTGAATACGATGACACAAATTTTGATTAAACACTTCATTTTGTGAATGGTTTACTACAATCATTGACGTCAGATACTGCCGCTCCATTGTGGGCCACTCGACCCGCCGCTCTTCACCAAGTCAACGCACCATAGTTCGGGGGCGGCTCTCCCTTGTCTGCAAGCTAAATGAGGAGCGCCCCGTCCCGCGTCAGTTCTTCTTTGGGCTCCCAGCGCTCCTCTAGCCTGGCAGCCCAGCTACGTTTCTCTGCCCAAGCCCGAGGCATTTCCTGGATGGTAATAAACCCTTACGGGTCGTCTGGTCGATCGCCGACGACTGAAGTCAAAAGCCACATCATGTATGTGAGGCGCGGATTTACCTCCTTGTGCCGTAGCCAATTGGGTGGAGTGCGCATCCATTCTCTGCCACCTCCGAATAGGGTGCTTATGTGAAGGAGTGCGTACTGCTGCTCCACATACACGCGACACAGGTTTATCTTCTTTTGTTACGAGGCCAGATATCGTATAGCGAAATCCGGGTGAAGTAGCTAAAGAATGTTTTCGCATTAAGAAAAACAGCAACACTGCAAGTGTTGGCAGTCCCCCTCACAGATTACTCGATTCTTGCTTCCTTAGGAACCCCGCGCTGCGTCTCCCAATCCAAAGCCGCCTGTATGAGGAGACGTCGCCCCAACTTTACGACGCCACCTTCCCGCGTCCCAAGGTGCTGCCGTGTGGAAAGTCACAAGCCCCACACAAACAGACGTGCACTGACCATTTTCACTAACATGCTCAGATACTCTCCACTTCTCATGATTTTCGTTCGGGCTTTGCCCGTTGATGCAAGCGAGTCATTCTTGTTTCAAGGAAAGCGACCGAGCCATTTTGCATGTGTGTTCGGACTTGGGATTTGCAAAAACTGGCAATGTGCAACGCCTGCTGTCCTCGTCTTTTTTCCCCAGTTCATCCTTTGTCCTTGTGCAACAGCAGACTGTCGCACAAGAACAACACCATTTTCGTGCATGGTGTCACCTGAACCGGAGAAAGATTCGCTACATAGTGTGGCCCGTGAGGCTGTGCGCGCGCCGCTGTCTGCTATCACGAACACAAATATAGTGATGTGCCCAAAGTGCCCTGCTCGCTAGCCTTGCGTGAATACACCCTATAGGGTAAATGTTGTTCGAAGTATCTTTATGCATAGCTGATGCAACCTGCATTCTCTTTTGGCATTGCCGGTACCAAATTGTGTCTGTTAGTATTGCATACCTGCCAAGTTTCCCGTATTACCCGGAAGACTTTTGAATTTTGATCAGTTGTACGATTGACAGAAAAAGCTCCCGGAAAACATAAATTACCCCCTCCCCCTTTCCCTTCTGCACTTAAAAAATGAGTTTTTGCTATCACAGCAGACGGCTGCAATCCCGTGAGCATGAGCAGTGCAATATATAAATAATAAAGTTGTCTTCATGTAGATTTGTTGTCAATAGTTCTTTTTAAACCCTTCTGCTTTGATATTCTCCCGGATTTGGTTTCTCTGAACTTGGCAGGTATGATATTGTTTGTGCCTTTTCTATCTTTTGTCATTTAGGTAACGTAAAATATCTGTTCTTCACATTTAAGATCAGTGCAGCCCTGGTCAAGCAGGAGTTGCTCAGTGAACTCCTAGTTTGAGTTCTCTGGGACGACACCACTGACATCACCTACAGTGCCGAGGTTCAGGCGTCATGGCAGATATCAATAGGAGTTCATGGTAAGTTGTCCTATCTATTTATCAGTGTCGGAAGTAACTCCCTTGAGCTTTCATCACTGTTTTCACTGGCAGTTTGTTGCCTTAGGTCCCATTCTATTAAAATTGATGCAGCCTTCATGCTTCTGCTGTTTAGTGCAATTGGCAAACATATGTCGATCATAGTCGAAACAGCGTGGCTCATCATTAGAGTTGAATGTCGAGTTTCGCTTGGCAGCTATTTGGCCACTTCGGTCGCTACAAAACATTATTTGTCATCCCAGGTATGTAGCACCGTCAACGCTTGCACTCCCTTGTTCCCATTCAAGATGGTGAATGGTATACTCATAGAGGGCTCGCTGCTGGAGGTTCTGCCATGTAGCTCTGGCTTGTGGTGGCGCAACGCCATCACCTGTGCTTCCTGTAATATCCAGTCGAAGTGGTGACAGGGATGATGGGAGGGCTCGCTGTCGCAGGTGCTTCCATGGACTTTGGCTCGGGGGGTGCCGTCGCTACTGACAAAGCTTGTGCTCCCCAAAAGCCAAAGCAAATGCAAGCAGTGGGAGTACAACTCTAGGACTTATAAGCGGGGTTAGTGAGGAATTTGAAGTGTCTGCCAAGACCATGTAGCTCACACATTTAGCAGAGGATAATTGGGTTTGATTTAACAAGCTATTGGGGTGGTTGTAAAGCTCCTATACAGCCCCACATGGAGTCACCCTGCATGCACTGATCTAGACTGCTCGTTTCACATAGATTTGTGTGACCTATTGATCTAACTGCTTCTTTTATTTGCAATTTTGTGTATTCGGGATAATTGGGAACCCAGAAAAAGGTTGGCATGTCACGGAGTAAACATGCCATTGTACAGTGTGCTTCACTCTAAAATGTAATGCATGAGCAGTGGCCAAAGCTGATAACAGTTGCCTAATGAGGAAATCAATGATACTGCAAAAACTGAAGCAGAACTTCCTGGGACTGTTGCCACTCCCCGATACAATTGTCGCATGACCTCCTTGTTTCTTTCTTTATTGCCCTCAGTTAATTTGTCAAGGACTGGATTGCTGTTATCCTTAATAAGTCGGCGTGACACGTTTATCTTGAGGTCCAATTAACATGCAATGTGTTTTGATAAGTTAAGTAAGGGAAACAACAAAATATTCAGAGCAATGCCTTTTTTTTCCATCACCGAAACATTCATTGGTCACCGCATTGAAACTGGGAGTGTAACGCACGAAGAGAACTGCAGTGTGACCCTCCAGACTGTGCCGTCAGATGATGCATACATTCTGCAACATAAGTGCAGGATCAGCTTTTTTGGGGGCGATTTTTGTGAGATGACATGAAAATGTTGTGGTCATCACCATCAAAGTGGTTTGTTGTCTGCATGTTCCCTGCTTGAGTGACAAGGCCACTGACAAGCCGCTTCACTGGTACTAAATTGAACTGCTTGACAAGTTGCTTAAACAATAGTGATACGCAAATGTCAGTACGAGGACAAGTTGAACTACAAGTAGCGCTTGTCCTATCACTTCTTCGACTTGCCGTTGTCCATAGCACTATTTGTGTTTTGCTCCTCTTCACTGCTCTTCACCTGCTTCTTACAGAGCAAATAAATAAGGCTGCTTAATAAAATGACACCGTCCGTCAAATCAGTAAACATTTCTCTGTAAAACATATTGCCTTGGCCAAGTCCAAGTCTCGTCTTCACGATGAGTCGCATAGTGAATCGGCTAAGCAATGGTTGATGAATTTGATGTAGTTCTACTGAATCAGCAGCACACTTCAATCTCTCTTCTGCACGAAGCCTATGTTTCGGAGCGGTTGACATAGTGTTTTCTCGACAGCCGAGGGGCTTGAAGCAGGTGCTTAATGCCTGTGAGCCTCCACCATTGAAATTTTAACTTGTCGCTTGCTCTAGAGCTTGATAATGGAGCAATGGCAGATTTTATGAAGTTTGCGGAACCAGCGTCAGAGACGTTAGACTTGGGAGAGGTTTACAGGGCTAGAAAGATAATGACAGCACATTCTCACGCACAATTATCTGTAATAGAAAGACGGTGCCCAAATAACTGTAGTTAGTTTTAAGTGTCACTCCCTGAGGCAGTTTGTATATTGTGTTAATACCTGCATTTTGCTGTTCTGTTTCAGGATCCAGTGTTACATTCCTGTGGCTTTTTGGTTGTTTCGCAATTACTGAAGGGAGTTGCAGGCTTATCATGGGCGACACAGTGCTTTGGTGAGTGTATCTTTTATTTACTGCCTGGCCAATCAAATCGAGTGGCTCTGCAGGAAACTCTCTACAGTTTCAGGATGTTTGAGGGTGTGTTCTCCTTCAGACATTCTGAAATGGCACTAATTTTTTGTGCTGCGTCACTATACTCTGTTTAATGACCAGCTGATAGCGTGGTAGAAGCTACATGCTCGTTGGACCAGTCATATGTCTATCTTTCGCCATGTGTTACACTCCCGCTCATAACCACGTGCAGAAGGCGGCGTCAGGTAATGAAAGAGAGGTGGTTGATTGATCCGGTGGGTGCGTTTGAAGTTGAGGAACACCTGAGAAGTTTTCAGAATGTTTTTATTTACTGTATCTACTCGCTCCGTGAGTCTCAAATTGCGTCCAACTCGGCTTGCCACCAAGCCAATTTTCTTCCGCCGCCAAGCGGCCAGGCCACGTCAAGCCAGGCCAAGCATAGCAGCACACGCTCTCATGGCTGCAAGTGTGTAGTTGCGGAAGTGATCAACAATGAAACCGAGCGGCGCGTACACCTAACATAGCTGGGGTCGAGGAATTGCCCAGCCCCAGACATGTTTCACCCACCGAATGCATTGATGTCAACAAACACGTGGTCATCTGTGGTGCGCTTTTGGGCAGTGAAATCTTGAAAAAGTTTTGTCTATATGAAAGTGGTTAGGCCTAAGGACGGTCGCGTCACTCTCCATGCTGAGTGAGCTTCGCTAGTAAAAACTCTTCTATGTATAAGAAATTTTTATGTCCAACAATTGCATATAATCCCATAAGATCATATAAGAACATACAAGAACCTTATAAAAACATATAAGAACAATATAAAATTATAATAGAAGTTATAAGAAACTTCTGTTATGTTTCTTATAACTTCTTATATAATCATATATTTCCTATATTGTTCTTTATGTTCTTGTAAGGTTTTTGTATGATCTTATTTGATCATATTCGTTTATTGGACACAAAAATTTCTCACACATGCAAGATTTTTTTACTAGGAGGGCGCTTTTCCTTTGACAGAAGGCACACCGAAAGCACCCTAAAAAAGGTTTTCAAATTATAGGACATGGTTATTGTAGCGCACCCATGACCAGCCATCAATGCGCCTCCATCAGTGGAGACATGCCACAGTACTTTGCCGTGTCACCTGGCACCTAAAATGACATTTTTGCGAAGTGTGTAAATGCAGAAATTTACCCTGCATAATGAACGCACCCCCAAATATATGTCAATTTCCGAATAAAGAAGTGTGTTCATTATGCGGGTAAATACGGTAAAAAAGTGAATGATGACTCGAACAACTGCAAAACTCATACATAGGAATTTGAAAAAAATCGCCAACCAAATCCTACAACAAGTCCCAACGTTTCAAAAACAGCTTGGTTTTTTCTTCAGGGGTGACTGTTTCCAGATAGGGGACAGCAGCTTCGTTTTCTTATACGATGATGGTCTCTTTTTTTTACTTTGTTAGGTGGCTTAGTTCGTTCACATAGCATGATGGCAATGTGCCAGTGGACCTATTGATGTTTCCTGGTGTTGTTTGGATATGCCATGACTATAAAAAGCTGCTGGCAGAAGTTTGTCTCAACATTTCTGAGGGTGTTTGTGTAGTCAGTGCGATGGTCATTGTCCTCACAGTGCTCTGCAACAGCGCTGCGCTCGTGGTCGAATTTGCAGACATTGTTTTTATGTTGTTGAATTCTTTCTGGGAAGTTCTTTGTTTCGCCAATGTAGGTGGCATAGAATTGAATATACAATGCCCTGCGCTCTTTGTTTAGAGGGACGACCTTTCATTCGCAGCGTCATACGTCCAAGTGTTGATACCGGTTTGTGGGACACCTGAATACTTTCTTTTGCCACCGTACATGACAGCGCTTCGCTAGTCCCCTTTATGTAGGGAACACATATGCGGGTGTGTGAACGGAAATTTTTGAATTTCTAAGCTTTTTTCTGACCAGGCAGGCCTCTGCCGAAATGTTTACGCCCAAAACATGCAATTGCTGTAGTAATGGCTCTTGGTCTGCGAGAATTTTCGTTTTAGTTTTGTGTTTGTTGAGCATTATTGGGCAAATGACAAAGGCTACGCCACCTCATTATGACCACAGTAAAAAGAGCTATACACTATAAAATAGTCCTGGCATGTTTTTGCTTTGAAAAACAAGATCAATCTATTTCTTAACCCCTTGACTGGGGATCCATGACCAAAAAATATTGGGACTCTTTTTGTCCCTATTTTGTCTATATTTTTTTTGTACGAAACTTTTCTTGTGTGGCCGTCATAGCTTTAATTTCTATACTCGTTTCAGCTTGGGTCCAGACGCACCGATGCTACAAGCGCGAGCATGCATAAAGGAAAATTATTTCCGATGTTAGGGGATAGATGGTGCTTCCTCCCGTACGATAAAAAGAGTGAGCGTTTAAAGATTCACTCTCCAAACCGACTGAAGAGTGGTGCATCTGTGGGAACGCCCCCAAGCTGCTGTTAAAATCGCCATGCATCTAAAGATTTTATCAAAAGTAATACATAAATCTTTGTCTAATGTGAAGTGAATATTACATTCAATTGAAGTAATGACGTAATGACAACATTGCAGTGCCCACAAGCTGCATGCACGTGAACGAATTTCACCATCCAAATGGATGAATGACCGTTTTGGCAGCACTGGACAATGAGGAAAAGAGTACCAATACTTGAGTGTGGCTTTCTAGGGGCTATTACCATTTTTAAGTGCAATTCTCATCTGCTCTTTCAGTTCACACCTTCACGGAGTACGGCAATGTGGGGAAGCAAGTCAAGGACAGCCTCTCACGATTTCTGTCCCGGGGGCACTATGCTCTTTCAGGTAAGCTGCTTCCTCTCTTAAGAGACACAAGTAGACCCTTTTATTCAAGACAAGAATGACGATAGTAATCCCTGGAGATGGGGACAAGGGGACAAAGGAGATTCCCATTTGTCCCCCTTGTACCCCTTTTCCAGGGATTATTATTGTATTCATACTTATTGCATTATTGTGGAGTTCTCATTTTGACAACCTATGGTTGGCTAATGTGTTGTGGAAGTTAAAGCTATTGCACATTCAAACATTATGTGAAATAGAGTAGAACCCTGCTGCTGCGTCTTTATGCAGTCACAATAAAGGATTATGACATGAGCGAAGATGTAACAACTGATAATGCCCTTGGGATAGCTATAGATGTTTCAGGAAGCTATATTCTCTCTGTTTATTTCACCTTAGCTTTTATGGCTGTAAAAAGGATTGCCTTATTTTACAGGTTGACAATTGTTTCAACACTTCTTAAAATTGTGGTTGAACTATGAGTCACGCACTGTTTACAAACAAGCTTGCATTTGCCCACAGCAGCTATGGGCACTGCATGCGCAGGAACCAGATTCGTGTGAGCAGACATGTCTGCACATGTGCTGTGCCGACAGCCGCGCCATCGCAGTGGTGCGTTGTTTATAGTTGCAGTTAAAAAGATTTTGAAATATTAGGATGCAAAAATTCTAGCCCATCGAGCTAAACCATAGCTGCCTCAAACAAATCACTGCACCCTGCATGCCAGATCAAAGCAGTGGAGCTTGATGCAATCAGCACTGCTTGAACATGGTGGCATGTAGGTGGTAAAGAAAAATGGGGTGTCGTGAGGGCCTGAATCTCTTAGTGTCATACAGGACCAAGCAAGAAACACAATGCAGAGAGGCAAGGAGGTGAAATAAAGGGAGTAAAGCAAAAGGAACAGGGTATGTGTTCCAAGTAGTCATACCGGCCACCTTGCGTGGCAGTTTTTGGGCATAAGAACCAGGAAGACAACTCATGAAGTTTGTAATTCAAACACATACTATATACTTTTGGACATTCGATAGGACCGGTGTCCGTGAACATAACAGCCGAGAAAACATGTGAGCAAGGTTCTTCTGTGCATTATATCGAATGTGCTGCAAGGATATTGCTGGTTATATGTCCACTTAATTTATAATGTTTTTCTTCTTTCAGCTCACACCTTACAAACATGTCAGGAAGCAAGAAAAGGTCATTTTTTCACTCATCGTTTACATTTGGGCGATTAACTCAGTCTTTTGCAAAAAACACTAGTCATTTTAATGACATTGTGATTAATAAATTTTGGTTCTTTAAATTGTTCTTCAATCTTTGTCTTCAATCTTTGTTTTCTTCCCATATTGCAAGCCGGCACTACGTGTATCAGGCCATGAAATCGCACCAGCCCGTAAACGGCACTGCCGAAGCCGGTGAGGTCATGGATGCTTTTCTTATGGATTTTTTGGCTGGCCAGCTGAAAATTGATGAAACATTGACAGTTGCGAAATGGCTACGAAGGTTGATCAAATGATGTCTAAACGACGAATACCATCCACGGCCACCCATGGATGTTAATCGTCATTGAGTCGTCATCCTGTTGACCTGGATAGCCATTTCGCCACCGTCAACCT
Organism: Ixodes ricinus; assembly: GCA_037355805.1. Taxonomy (NCBI): domain Eukaryota; kingdom Metazoa; phylum Arthropoda; class Arachnida; order Ixodida; family Ixodidae; genus Ixodes; species Ixodes ricinus. Next base: position 31,453 of record JAZHYW010008877.1, on the reverse strand, counting down.
TTTGCCATTCTATTGGTTGTTGTCGGTGCATCGCCAGTGCATTTACATGCTAATGCTGATTGGCTATTGGAAGCAATCAAAAGATTATAAGATTTATAGTCTTTTCATTGCCTCCTGTAGACAATTAGCATTAACACGTAGATACACTGGTGATACACCGACAATAACCAATACAATGGCAAAAAGTTGACGGTGGCGAAATGGCTATCCGGGTCAACAGGATGACGTCGCAATGACGATGAACATCTGTAGCCTGCTGATTAACTGCTTATAGACGCCTATTACCATTTGGCAATAATATTTCTTTTGAACGGCGATAACCATTTTTATAGGGGGCCACAGCCATGGGAGGCAACTGCGAGCAAGTCGGGACTCGGGAGAGAAATAATTGAGGCCTATCGGATGGCGACAAGCCCGCAAAACATAAGCCCCTTTCTATTTCGCTCTCAAGAAAGGAGATTATCTTTCTAAGGCCCACAATGGAAGCCGAATGCTGACATACTAGGCAAGGCGACAAGGTGACCAACAGAAGCGGCCTTTCCTTTCATTCCGTTCCATTTCGTTCCAGAAAAGGGCTGGGATTCCCCGTCCTTTATTTCTCTACTTTTGAACAGGTCGGCATACACTCCCTCCGCTGTAGCTTTGGCTGTACAGCAGGTTTTTTTTTCTTTCTTTTTATAAGTGTTCTTCGTTTTTTTTTTACTTTAAAGCGTTGAGAATGCAGAGGAGCTTAGCTGCTTTGTTGATGCCCCTTCGACCTCGCCTTTGCAAATCCTCCCCACCTGCTTTTGTGTCTTGGTGTGGTTGTCAGCGAGCGCAACTGCCGCTTTAAGCAAATCAAAAGTGTGGAGTGAAGCGCGTGACTTCTCTAGTAGGACGCGTAGGAGAAAAACGTTTGGAGGAAAATTTATCACGTGACTCTCTCTGTCACGCTGATGGGATCTCTGGGGCTGTTGTTGTCGCCGTTTGCCTAGTTATACAAACAGGCGGGTCACGTAGGTCCGGTTTTCGAAATGCGATCTTCAGTGTTCTGTTGCTTTCGTGCGTTGCAGACGCGGCCGTGTTTTTTCGTCGAAAACGGCCTAAATACGTCCATGCCAATTCTTTCGGTAACAGCCATTTCTTTCACCGGAGTTCGTGGAATTCTTGTTATGTGTTTGCTGACACGCTTCAACAAAAACTGCTCTTCGCCGACGACGAGACGTCAGTTGAATGTGCGCAACCTTCTTTCTGGAGAGTGTTTGTGGGGTGCCTGAGTTGGATTATGCATCTATCAAGGATTACATGATATCGCTCTTTTATTAGTAAGTACATTGCAAGGATGCTTCTGATAGTAGTCCTGCTCTCCTATATATCTCTGCGGTTTGTTGAGTGATGAGTTTTGCTTGGCATGAGGGCAGTGTTAATTCTATTTTATAATTTGCTTTTCGTTTTACAGAGAAGTGTGACCTTTGTGAATATGTCGACAATACACTGTGTAAAATGATAGCGGTTTAATAAACTTCTGGAAGCGATCGAAACAATTTTGTTTGTCCGTATATGTGATTGGATATGCAACAAATGTTATGCAACGCACACATACTTGCACGACGTTCGGCAATACTTCGGCACTCCTGTGGCAGACCAGAAAAAAGCCAAACTTTCGCACGTCCCAAATACCAAAATTAGGCGTTGCTCTGGCAGTTATGGCTGAAGTATGGCCTCAACTTTTGGCGCTCCTCTGGTGAACCAGAGAAACGCCAAACCTTGGCATGCCCCGAATTCCCAGATTAGGATTTACTATGGCAGTTATGGCTGAAGTATGGCACCAACTTTGGTGCTCCTCTGGCAGTTATGGCTCAAGTATGGCACTAATTTGGCAATTCTGCGGCGGACCAGAGAAAAGCCGAACTTTGGCATGTCTAGAATACACAAATTAGGCGTTGCTCTGGTAGTTATGGTTCTAGTATGGCACTATTTCGGCACACCAAGTGGCGGACCAGAGAAAAGCCAAACTGTGGCACGTCCCAAATACCGAAATTAGGCGTTGCTCTGGGAGTTATGGCTGACGTATGGCACCTACTTTCGGCGCTTCTCTGGCGGACCAGAGAAACGTCAAACCTTGGCATGCCCTGAATTCCCAGATTAGGATTTACTATGCATGCAGTTAGGGCTCAAGTATGGCACCAACTTTGGCACTCCTCTGGCGTACCGGAGAAGAGCCAAACTTTGGCATGCCCTAGGATCGCCCAACTAATGCTATAGTTAGGCACCGTACTTTGGCACTGATGAGTGCCATGGTGCAAAAACCTAACTGCGCCAAAGTTGAACACTTATGTTTGCCAGACCTTTGCCCAAGTTGGGCATTGCTCTGGCGTGCTACCTGGGAATGTGCACAGTAGCGACTCCACTTGCACAAAGGAAAAACCGAGGGGTTTGTTTGCTTGTTATTCAGTGCGTCTTAGTTGACGTTACTAGGACATGAGATAAGTCGGTATAAGTTAATGGCGACAGTACGATCGTCTTAACTAGGTGTGTACTCTCTAAGCTTGCAAGCACAGCGCCATGCAGAGGAGACTGCTTGAATGCAGGACAGATTAAGGACATTGTTGCTGATTTCAAAATATGAAAGATATAAACAAATCCAACATCAATTACTTGTTGGGAGTATGTTGCAAAAAGAAAGGAAGCATTGATTTTGCCTCCCCCAATATTGTTTCGTTGCGATTGCTTGGACATAACAGTTTTTATATTTAGCCACCACGCGTGCCCTTGGTCTCGAGGATTAGTATTTTGCGTATAGAACGTCAACAAAAAGCAAATATCTCAAAGTAGCGTGAATTATATTAGGAGGAAACAGTATATTCTCGAGCTATTCTGCTTAAAATCTATTTTATTTAATACTAATATGCATAGCATGGTAAACAAAGACGTGGATCGGAGCAAACGGGCCCGGGAATATGAGGACGTAAGCACCTGAAGAATCCTTGGTACAACAGGGCCAACTTGGTTACCGTAGTAAAGGGCAGCTAAACCCACAAGAAGGCGATATAGAACCAAGAGCTGGAGGCGCTGCAAGAACCGCGGGGATACTACGAGGGGCGTTCATAAAGTTCGTGTTATCGGCACAAAAAATTTGAATAAAACGAAACGAAACAGGCGTCAACATGAACGCGGGTCCTTCTAGTTTCCGCAGAGTATAAACATCGCATGCTATAGTAGCTCGGAACGCCGCTAGGGAGTCGAAACAAAAATGGCACCGCCCGTCGGTGCCAAGCACATGCCGTGATCCTTTTTTTTTTCATTTGAAGGGAAGCAATGCCAAGGATATTCAATCCAATCTGGGAGCGTTGTTCGAGGACATCGCCCCAGTTTATGACACTTTGGTTAAACGGTGCAGACGCTTCCAGTGTGGCCAAATAAGGGGAAAGCATTTCACGGACGGCGACCAAGTGATTGCTGAAGTGGAGCGATTTCTGAACACTCAAAACGAAGAGTTCTACAACAATGGCCTCCGTCATGTCGCGCATCGCTGGAAAAAGTGGGTAACTTTTGGTGGCGAACATTTAGAGAAAGTCCCAACTGCTACCGAGTTTGATTGCTGAATCTCTATTTCTTCGTGACAATAATACGAACTTTATGAACGCCCCTCGTACAAAGGCTTGCATCGACAAGAAAGAGCACCAAGCAAACGAACCGCACAAGAAGGCCAAGCATATTATGGCAGCGACCGATGTAAGCTGCGAAGAGCCCTGTCATGGATGCTCATTTTATGAGCTTAACAACCTGACGACGAACTGAGGCGTACTACAGAATTCACAACTCAATACCATTTTAAGACAGCTGGCTCATGTTCAAACTTGATTCTGGTGCCGCCTGCTTACAAATTGCGGCGGACAACTCCAAATGAAACTTGCCCTCGCAATTTCTCAAAACGTGGGTACGAGGATATTACGCTACGTACTTGAAGTTGTAGAGGTTTAAAGCTTCTGAGAGCTGTTCGAGCTACCTTCAGATTCAAGTTGAAAGGCTACGTGCTGCTGCTTGTTGTAATAAAGTAATCCGGGCGCACCTTTTTGAGGAGCGTGGCTGGTACCACGCTCTAAATATCAGTGTACAAGCATCAACCATGTGAAACAGACTACAAAATGTCCTAGAGGCTTCCTGGAAAGTCTTAAACGCATCCACTTCCGCTGGGGAAAAATACAATACGTGCCACCTGCTTGAACCACAGCTGAATCTTTCGGAGTCGCGAAACCTAAGCTGAAAAAGAAAAAGAGAAAAAAAACCATACTAAGGAAATGCCGTCGAGTTCTCTACGCGCGAAGATAAAGACTACTCTGCAGAAATAAATATACACTCCTTTCTTCTTACCAAGGTTTTTGGCCATTGGGACGCAGTAGTTGACGGTATTTTTATGGCCAAGACCCAAATCGTGAGATCTCCTCTGAGCAGCAGCGTGTAGCGCAGAATGATACTGGCTAAGGGCCGTGGCCGCCTTCCAACAAAACCATCTATCAACCGTTCGACTGGGTCAACCATTCCGCATCGGTGGCTTCCAGGAAATTTTCCCCACCCTTCATCGTCAAACAGCGGGCTCTAATGCTAAACTCTTTTTGCTAGATGAATCCGTCATGTATTAAATCCTACACATTCGCATTTTTTGGGAGTCCGTAGAAAAGACAATCATTTCCCAGGTAACAGTAAATTTCGATAACGTATTCGGGGTCACCCCTAGCCGCATTTCTGCAACTCATGCGGGTGTACTTCCGGCCAAATCGCATCGAGCACGCAGGGACGATCTGCACACAGCAGTTAGGATTGGAACATCGCATCCTGGCCGACTTCAATGCATAGCGAGGTTTACTTACCTTTCGTGCACCTGACCATGAATGGTCGACTTGACAGTGCGACACAGGGATATCAAGTCTAGAGGTAGGTCGACGACTAACTGTGCTCCATCACGCCCACGATCACTCGGCCATCATCCTGCAGACCTGCACAATCATTGCGCGGGGTCTCACCTCCAGCAAAGAGGACTTTTCAGAGGACGGGTTGCAATGCCATCACATCCGACTTCTCCCCACGACAGAAGGCATCTGCTGGTGATTTCAAAGGCACTCCCAGAAACGTTCCGCTTGCCAGCCACCACTCAAACATTTCTGCAAGAAACAACCCAGATGTCTCATTTCGTAAAAAATGTGCTGTTCCCATTTCTCGGACTCCATCCACATAAAATACAAAGTCTGCGCACATTCCTCCCTTCCCTCCAAACGTCATCACTACTTGATCAAAGCAGCGCCATTTAGCTTGAGTCGGTATCACCACCAGCGAGTCTTGCAGCGTCTCACAACAAGCCCGACGCTAGAATGCGGCGCCACCAAAACGAATCGAGTCAGCCGATTTGCAGAGACCAGTGGCGGATACAAAGAGAGAGGGCGGGCGGCCGCCCCCCCCCCCTCCAAATTAAGTCGACCCCCCCCCTCCCCCATTCTGGGAGGGAAATTTGACATGGGTGGACCCCCGGTGCACACGAATGAATGGGAGAATACCATCCTTACAAATTTTCCGCCCCACAAACAGGAGTTCTGAATCCTACCGTGGCAGAGACCCCAGTCGAACTTCAGCTTGTTTTTCGCTTAGAACCGCCCCGGACTTCACTAACAAAATACGTTATACGCAGACCTCTTTTATGTGGTCTTGCTCCAGCCTGGAAAATGGGCTCGCTTGACTAACAAAAGCCAGCTACCAACGCAACTTCTAGCCTCCACGCTCAAAAGACTGATCGTCGAAGGTGTGAATGCCCGGAAGCCCACGCGGCCAAGAATATCTTATGATACCGTCCTATCATTACGCTGCCCACCTAATAAAGGCGGTAACTTGCAGCATCCAAAAAGACATCGTGATCATTTGCCTATTCAAGCTGAGTGCGATGTGCCGTCAGGTGAGCACACCTCCGCGAACCTAATCTCAGTTTTCCAAGAAGCACTCAGACACCTGTCGTTCTCTGCCCGATCGGTCGGGTACTCTGCACCGCTCTCATGTGGAGCTGAGAACATCGGCAAAACAGGCCACTGCATTAACGACCGGTTGCGCGAAAACGAGCGGGAGGTTGCAAAGGGAGACGCGATCTCACAGCATCCGATGGCTGCGCATCTCAGAGTCAGCTCATTTTGCTCTCTCGCCTTTTCGCCAGCTCGTCTCCTGGGAGCCAACTGAGGTTGGTATGGGTGCGAAGTCATAAAATAGTCGACTCACAACATCTCGTCGCCAACACTCTCGTTATAGGAAAGGCAGACAGCGTTGCTGAAACCTTGGTGGCGAAACCGGACCCCCTCTCCTCTCTTTTCCCGTTCGTCGGCACGAGTACGGATTATGTCCTGCCGATTTCCAGTGCCATTTCAACTTCAACTTTCTCCACAAAAGCAACTTTCGACTTTCTACCCTCTTCCCATTGCCCTTTCTCAGTTACGAACTTCGGGTTTGCTAGCTAGTAGCTAAATTTACAGCTCTTCAGAAACTACGCTAACCTTGACAACCTACTGAAAACTGTGAATGTCGAGTATAAGAGCAACGCACTTATAATCTAGGTTTTGAACCTGAATTTGTTGGATTTTCGAGGGGCGAATCGACGGTGTCAGTGAAACAGCAATCAAGAGCCACTTTATCCCGTCGGGCAGGGTCAGGAAACAGCTCCAGCTAAACAGCCTCAATTGAGAACGACGCCGTAGGTGGAACGAAGATCGACAATCACCCAAAAGAATGGTTTTACAGCTGCGAACTTGTTTTGCACCGCGCTTTGTCTTCGTTTTTTCTCAGGGACGCTTTGTTTCACAATTTAGTGGAAGGACAAAGAAAAACAAAGCACACCAACCCCGCCTCCGCGCTGCTGAGAACTGAGATTTAGATGGAGGGAAAAGAGATAAAAGCGAACTACCTCGACCAGATGGAGCTGCGACGATATGGCTGATGAGGGATTTGAAACTGCAAGGCTGTAGCCGTGCTTAACAAAACAAAAACTACCAAGGAGTAAAAAAATAGAGTGCATACGGAAGGAATGATTGCTCCGAGCAACGAACGACCACTCAAGCAACGCTAAGAAAGAAGAAAACGAAAAAGATATACGCGCTCGTGCACACGCCCAGACACACACAGACTCACACAGACCGACAGGAATGCACGCACGAGTTCTGACAAAAGAGATGCAAACAGGGACTTCCGCATAGAAGACCTTCTCTGAAGTCAAATGCAATCCGGGCGAGCAAATAGTATCACGAGGGAGGGGTTCACTCACCCAGAAGAGGCCGATTTTGTGAAGGTATCTTTTTGTCTTGCGGGCAGGATCAAAACTGCGTCGTCGTCGCTCGACGCAGTCATCCCTACCCCTTTCCTTATCGTTGAGCAGCACACCACCCCCTTCCCTTTCCCAAAAGATGCGCGTGATGTGTTTCACAGAGAGAATGCGGCCGGCGGTACGGACAAAAAGGCTCGGCGGCGTTCCCCACAAATGATTTCATGGTTGAAAAACCCCGATCGTAAAAAGGAGACGCTGCGATGAGCCCGGATATGTGCTTCTAGTGGAAGAGCGGCCGAGTCCTATAGACAAGGGGAGCAGCTCCCTCGGTTTATGGACGACGCCTCATCTGTTTCCAGCGTTTCTGTCTAAGAAGATTTTCAAATCGGTATGATATGCTTCGCTCAGCTGGTGCGTCTCACTCTTACGAGTGTGGTGGATCGTGCGTATTATAACACGTGGTGCCTACCATATGTTTGTCTCATATGAGCTGCTGTGTGTTCCCGATGGCCATTGAACCGTTTACATTCCGGATATTAGTTTTCTCCTGACTCTTTATAGACAGTGACAAATGCGCCCAGCGCGCGTACGCGATTGGCTCTCACTTTCCCACAAACTTTTCTCTACAAAGCTTCTCTCTCTCTCTCTCTTTCTCCTGACCCTTCGTCATGCTTCATCACTTGAGATGCTCTCCCTTAACTTTCGTCTCCAAGAACTGCCCTGTTTAGGCGAGCGAAAAATCCTGTCCGATATAATAAGTAAGATCAGTTAATTAACATTTCAATGATTGGTTTAGAGGTCATGTTGCAAATATAGTTTTGAGGAGGGCCACTGTAAGAGGCTATACTTAAAAAGAAAGAGATTGGGAACTTCTAAGAGGATTTGAGATACTCATCAAATACAGCACCAATAGTTCTGTTGAGAATGATTCACACACATGTGGCTTATCGTTTTGCGCATGCCGTCATTATTCTCTTAGTAACTTATTGGCGGATGTGTCGACGTACACTCTAAGCTCAGTAACATATATAGGGTGGTTCAAGTCGACAGGCTCGATCTAAAATGGACTGCAAAATTGACGCCTGTAAGTAGAAATTCAACTTTTCGTCAAAGGTGTATTTTACAGATCGTTTTTTCTTGTAAAATTACAACGCGTAGTACTCTTTCTGTAAAAAATAAGGCCAAGAAACTTGCCAGGGTCTACGGCGGGCTGCGACGCAGACGACAGGGGTTCAGTAGCGGGTGTGTTTGGCGTTTGTATGGATAGATGGCGCTACCTCCTTATCGCGACAGCTCGCGGCCACCATGGTTTATTAAAATGAACAGAATCTTTTTGGAATGAACCTTCGGTTAAAAAAATAAATGCGGACAATAAGAGCAGAAGCAAAAGTAAAAAAACGCGCCTGCATAACGGCGGCGCTTTTGCTGCCAACGGATTTCGTTTGCGTGTCGTCTGCTTCATTTCGCTGGTCGGCTGCACCTTCGAACGCTGCTCCCGACGCCATCTATCAATACGAACGCCAAACACACCACGCTACTGAACTCCTGTCGTCTGCGTCACTGCCCGCCGTAGACCCTGGCAAGTTTCTTGGCCTTATTTTTTACAAAAAGAGAACTACGCTTTGTAATTTTACAAGAAAAAACCGACCTGTGATATACACCTCTGACGAAAAGTTTATATTGCTACGTGCCGGCGTCGATTTTTACGGTCACATTTTAGATCGAGCCGGGTGACTTGAACCACCCAATAGTATAGGTGAACCTTTTCACATTTTAGTATACCTCTATTTTATAAGGTACATTATAACCCTTGGCCACGTAACACTTAGTGTATGTATTACATGCACTCTAGATCTTTTAGAGGTTACGTTGCATGGTACTACTTTTATCGATTTAAACAGAGCCTTCAACCTAAACGCCAAACGTTTGTCGCTCTATACTCTGGTTGATACGCGAGACGCCAGCCGCGGAGAGCGCGTTCCTCGGACGCACACTCGGAGGCTAACGCATCGCGTCTCAGACAATCTTTTTTTTTTGATGGAGCGATTATTTCGTGATGTGTCGGTAGATATATACATGGGTGTAATTGAATAGACCACGATACAAAACGCCAAAATATTTCCAGCTTTGTGGATTCGAAAAGGTTTTAGTTTTATGATTAACCAAAATCAACACAAACACGTGACGGCTACGACAACGGTTGTCCTCAATTCAAAAATAACCAGCACACAACGGTTGCAACAATCATATTAAGTAAACACTGAAATTAAAAGAATAAAAAAGATTTCTTTTGAGAGAACTTAGATGGGACACATTTTTTGTTTGTTTTTATGTAAACCTTCCGAAAAAACAGGATTCAGCAATATTTACAGCGTCCGTCGCAATTTACTGGGTAACCCAAGGGAGCGGCCAGGCTCTTTAAACGGACCGCGAAATTTGGTTTCTTAACCATATCGCGCTACGATTTTGTGCAGCGTTGCCCACAGGTGGTGCATTTTTTTCTTTGTAAAATTTGCAAAGAGCAAACTTACCTGAGGAAAAAGTAACGAAAGAAAAAGGCTTAGCTCCTATGGAAACGCAGCGAAGCCACCGGTCTTCAAACAATACGGCGCCGCTTCGCACGGGAGACAAGAGATGGCGCAAGCGGTCGCGACGCCAACTGCCGCCAACGAACGAGCATACGGCGCCGAGAGCCGGCGTCTTTAGCAGACGATCTTTTCGACTCAAAAGCGGCGCGCGTTCCGCAGGCGGCGACAGTCGCAGAAACAAAAACAGGCGCGGTAACAACAAGGAACTGCAAAGCAGACGGCATCAGTAACCCCCAAAAAAGACAGTCAAAATATCCCGACAAACCATTTTTTTAATCGATTATTTGTCCATTCAATATGTTTTATTAGTAAAGATGATAAAATAATGCATTGGCAACTGATATCAGAAAAGCTTGCGCCGCTTTTGAGTCGAAAATGATCGTCTGCTAAAGACGCCGGCTCTCGGCGCCGTATGCTCGTTCGTTGGCGGCAGTTGGCGTCGCGACCGCTTGCGCCATCTCTTGTCTCCCGTGCGAAGCGGCGCCGTATTGTTTGAAGACCGGTGGCTTCGCTGCGTTTCCATAGGAGCTAAGCTTTTTTCTTTCTTTACTTATTCCTCAGGTAAGTTTGCTTTTTGCAAATTTTACAAAAAACAAATGCACCATCTGTGGGCAACGCTGCACAAAATCGTAGCGCGATAGGTTAAGAAACCGAATTTAGCGGTCGATTTAAAGAACATGGCCGCTCCTTGGGTCACCCAGTAGATTCGGGTAGCCTTCATTCATGCCCCGCCCGGTGCTTAGATAACTAGACAACGATTTCTCGGCTCTCATTGGTTGGAGTGATGATTGGCGTGAGAATATTTCGGTATAAAATTTTCTGTCCGTGGCGTAATGGTAATTTTATGGACCATATGTTTATGTTTGAGAAAAAAAATAATCTAGCTAGAGTTATTATTGTTTTCAAAAATGTCCCCAGCTTGCCGTTTCATTTCGGTGTGAAACCATAACTTATATGGCTGCCGGCGTTTGCGACGTTCTCAACGAACGTAGTAGATCGTTGAGACTCGTTTAGTTATATGAGTGCGAGCCGTTCAGCATTCACCCAGGTGTTTAGAAGAATATTCCTCAACCGACCTAGTTTGCAGGAAACAACTGTCGCATGTACGCGCTTTTGAAGCGTTGTGCGAGATGCTTGGTTTCGCAGCGCGACTGGCTTAAGTGTAGCGACCCACGTCAACTACAGGGTGCGGCCGTAAGGACCAGCATATTTCACAGACCTCGCAAAATTCGAATTTAAAACGTACATACCTAAAATGGGGCACCTGAACGTAGTTGTTTAGGATGTTTTTGTTTATTTTTTGGAGCTTAAGTCTGAGGTGATAAAATATTAACAAAATAACGCAATATCAGAGGCCGTGTGTTTGTTATGTCCTATACCAGCCTATTGGTCGTGTGCACACTGGTATATGAGCCCGCTCCCGGGCGGCTCGCTGAAGGCAAAAACGCCAAGAACCAATAGTAGAGGCTGCCGATTACCAAGAAAATTTCAATAATAAGCACGTTTAAGTAATAAATCAACAATGACCGCCCAGGAGCAAGCTGAGAAACCAGTGTGCAGACGACGAACATGCGGAATAGGGCATAGGAAATGCACGGTTGCCATTTTTGCTTTATTTTGTAATATTGTACCACCTCTAACATTAACCCCCTAAAAAAAAAAATAAACCTTTTTGCGCAACTACGTTTGCGTGCCCATTTTCGAATATGTAGGTTTGTATTCAAAATTTTGAAGGCACGCAAAATGTGCTGAACTTTATGGCCGCATCCTGTGTGTTCATCGATCTGCCCTGATGGGTTCCTTTGCGCGTATTCATGCTGCAAAAAGATGCTTCCCGTAATTTGGGCCCCGCTGCTTTGTGAATTGTGCTACCGTCGTGATTGCAATCATGGTGAAATACCGAGAAGAGAACCACTCAGGTAGGTATTTTCGAGCCGTTTGGCTGGAGGAAATGGGGCGTTTGGCTCGCATCAAGTTTGTGTAGGTATGTTCCAGTGAATTTGCTTTGAAACGCAAGTAGCTCTCATGCTTTGTAGTGAACTAGGCCTACCAACGTGACTATTTTTACGTCTGGTTTTATATCTGCGTCATGACGCGAACCCTCCTTTATTGCGGGCACAATGGCGAAAAATAACAGGAACAATAAACCTGGAAAGCTTTCATATACATTTTGTTGATTTTGTTTTGCACTTTTTATACCATATTACCACAGATCAGTGTTGTGCCCGTTACCGAAAAAAGTAACGAAATAGCGTTACTCGTTAGTTTGGTAAAAATTAACGCGTTATTGAGCTACGTTACTTTTTTACAAACGTAACGATATACCGTTACCGTTACTTTTCAAAAATAACGAACGTTACTTTTACGTTACTTTTACGTTACTTTTGTGTTCGAGTACATATGTTTGGCAGAGATGTGTTCGCTTACAAACATGCCTTCGGTCTCGTGAAAGAGAAAACTTTCACGAGACCAATCGAAAGTCAATCGGCTTTTATAAACTACAGCATGCGAACGGGGACTGCTGGAACACAACCAGCCAACCAACACCCCTCATCTTTACGCCGGTTTTAGTAACAGTCCGGTTCATACTATTACCAGAGACTGATTTACTTCACTATGTGGAACAGGACACCGGTTACCAGCACACTGGTTATAATCACTTGCTGCCTCTTACCAGCAGTAGCTCTTAATTTTTCTGCGAAAAAAAAAAAGGTTTTGTGTTTGTAAGTTCTCTTTCCAGGTTTAAAACTTTTTTTATTTTTTTTATTATGACCTTAGTGAAGTAAAGACTAATCAAGCGAAAGATTCTTCTGTGTACAAAAGTGGGTCAGGAACTTTCAGGCAGCGAGGAGGAGAGCGAGAGTAAAAAATTCCACAAAGGGTGTTTTTTTTGTTTGTTTTTAACTAGAGAAACGAGCAAATTGCTTCGCCACTAGTTGTCCACTGTTTTAAACGGATGTCCCTCCCCCCCCCCCCGCTGTCCACCTCTGCTGCACAAAGCAGAGGGGGAAGAGGAGTGAGGGAGTGGAGGGGGCTGTAACGCAGTCGTTCGTTCAAGCCTTGTGGGTGGTGACACTATGAAAAAAAAAAAAAGAGAGGACGAACGGAATTAGCTGGTAGCCGAAGGTTTGTTTCGCCTTCGAGAAGCGAGATAATGTCGCCTTTTAACGGATGTCTCTTTTGGTCAGAAAGATTTTTTTTTTTAATGTTTACTGTGACGGATGCTGGTTCCGTGCAGCGATAAGCTTGTGCAGGATTTTGAGATGGATGGGTGAATAGATGGACTGATAAGTGGAAAACCCACCGTTTTAGGAAATCGAAGGTTCAGAAGTCTTAGCAGCAAGATACGGCATTGCCTGGGCATTGCGTGCTCGAGCGCAAGTAGTTGCCCCTCGAGCAGAGAAGCTAGATCCTCCATTGAGCTTAGTGACCTAAATTTAGTTCCCCTAACGTCTCCAGTTTTATGCACAAGATTGCTATTCTAAACGTTAGATCAGGCGTCGTGACCTTTTCCAAATACCTAATGTATTTCACCAGTTTTGGTCAAAAGTAACGAGTAACGAGTAACGTAATTTGATAGCCGATACCGTAAAAAAGTAACGAAAATACTTTACTCGTTAGTCATTCAGAATACTAACGAGTACGTTACTGCGTTAGCGAAAAATGTAACGCGTTACCAGTAACGTCGTTACTAGTAACGCGTTACCTCTAACACTGCCACACATCGATATACACTGACAGACGCTTGGATTGAACTCTGGCCATAGCCTCCTCTATACTCACAAAGCCTGGCAGTTCGACGACGGGGCCATAAAGTGCCCGGTCGCAGATTTGGAGCGCGAAGATCTGGTAGCACAGCTCATCAAAAAGCCACTTCTCGGGGAACCTGTGCGTCAGCACAAAGCTTTTGCCGCGGCAAGACACGAAACACACTTTCGCGTCCTCGCGTCTCACCGCAGCGTCTCGCGGCAGCGGCGGGACGCTTGCGTTTCGGCGCCTCGCCGCAGCGGGGCGCCAGTCATGTGGCTCACCTCTCATCCGTTGTCTGCCGTTCCACCTTTTTCATTTTGGCGACTGCTTCTCGTGGCAATCTGGCAGGCTTTGTCAGTATTTAGGAGGCTATGCTCAGGCTCGTGCATGAAAGAACGAAAGAGCGCCACCTTCATGGTCGCGTCTTGGAAGCGTTGCAAGCATTTTTAAACGGGACGAAATAGGACTCCTGCGTTGCCCAGAAAGCGCGACGATAGGGGACTTGTTAGGACTTGCTTTGGCTAGTACAAACTTGAGCGTCTCAAACTGTCACGCATGTAGAAGTGTGCCTGCTCTTGTGCGGAGCGCGAGATCACGAGGAAAATGCAAATAAACAACAAAAATTCGAACGCCGTCGAAGTACAGGTCAAAACTAAGACGCTGAGAGCGTGAGCCAAGAGGCGCTGTTTCACGCGTTCTATAGACCTTTTTCACAAGGGCACCGCCATCTTGAAATGTCGTCACTTCCAGTATGGGCGAAAACGTTGTCTTGCCGTCGCCATGCTAATAGAATGCATTATGGAGATAATCGGAACCGTCGCCCATTCTCGTTTTGTCTCCCCTCTATTTTTTTACCATTTACAGGTTGAAACGTTTTAATATTTTTTCGTCGCCCATACCGGATATGCCTACTTGGTGGTCGGGGGCGAGAGTAAGCAGAAAAGGTCTATAGTAAAAATAAAAATATAAGCGGCGGGACGCCACATGTTCTGACGTCACAACCCAGAGATGAGGGACGCGTGCCCTACACGCTAGGAAAAATGGAGGAAATAGGTAGCAACGGCGCGTCTTCCTCCCTTCTACTGACGCGCCCCCAAGCGGACACCAGAAAAAGGGGAGGAACGAAACGATTTTCTCCTTCTCCAGGCAGACGGGAGAAAGCTTTCGCCCTTCCGACTTATCTTCTTTCGGTTTCGTCTTTCGAGCACGTCGCGCACGTTGTTAAATAAATGTTGTTGAGTTGATTGAGCTTCAGCGGCAGCGAAGGCCGCTTATTCCGTCTCCCAGTCTAAACGTCCAGAACATTTCGGTTTCATTGACGTTTTTATCACTAATTTTATCAAACGAGCAAACGAAGCCGCTAGAAACAGCGAAGTTCTGGAGCAGTGCCAGCAGCGCTACATACACTGGGTAAGATGGCCGTCTCCAGATTACGGGACCCACACGGTGTAACAGTACCGGAACCACGCGCCCCTGGGTCGATGTTTTCGACGTTATGGAAGTCGCAAAATCTGCGTCCAAGACAGGCAGGTTTTTGCTGCCGGCTACCTAGGTGCCTTCCGTGCTGAGTTTGGTTCTGTTTTCCGATGCATTGCCGAGTGCGAACCGGCAATCAACGTGGTTCTGTATTTCTGCGTCTCAGTGACATAGCAGCAACATCCTGATGGTACTGTTGTACGTTGTGAACAGAAGACTGGAATTATCGCCGATGTGACCGCGTGTTCGCTTATCAGTGGTGTAACAACAATATGAGATGACGTAAACTGTCGGACATTGATGCCGCTGGTTGGACCGTAATCGTAGGGGGCGGGGTGTCGCAGGTTGACATTCCGCTTTACAGTAAAGAGCTTAAGAAAACTTGCGGTATTAGGTGCAATCGATCGACGTTTGGATAGTCATGTTGGAACGCTGCATGGTCTGAACAGAAAGCTCCTATCGTACAGTAGTCAATGTGACTGTCGCTTGTCTCCTCCCCGAGAGTGATTGCGCTCTGGGGAAAGGACTGAAAAGTACAAAATTATGACGGAAAGTACGCATATTTACAGCGTGGAACTTTAGCATTAAAAAATAATAGTAGGAAAAATCGAAAAAAAAAGCCACCCTTTATTTTGCTGTTTAAATATACTACGGTTCCTGGAGAAACTGCCCTTCAAGTGGCGTGCTGGGATGAGCGATAGAAGTTTTCGAGCTCCGCCACTGGGTAGCTCTGTAAACTTAACACCTGCCGCAAGTCGAGGATTTGGCTGCATTCAGGTTGATCGAAAGGCGATTTCTCTGCTCGTCAAGCATCACTTCCACGTGAGTGAATATCCTCGCCACAGAGATTAATTCAAGATGGCAATTGCAGCCGTGCGCAAACAGCACAAATAGAAAAACAAACACTACAATAGAAATACTGGCTACGACTTGCCGTATGGGGAAACAAACGCATGGCTTTGAACCGCATTGGAGCGGCTACATTTATTGGCTTTCAAATAATTACGGCATAATAGCGCGTTTAATTTTTAATCAGATCTTCACCCTCTGAGCCATTCAAAATGCTCTCAGAGGTATGACATTGCTAAAAAAAATCAACATGCTGGGAATATTTTTTATTGCTTAGGCAGTCACCGAGATATTCCGTACATTCGAAACGACCAGTATAAAAGACGCAAACGCAGCGCTCGGGTGTAGTATTCGGGTTAGTGTGCCGTTGTATTGATGTTTGTATGTGCGATGTATGTGTATGCGCTCAATGTATGTTCACATGATGGATGTAGTTTGCGAAATGTGTCTGCATGTGTGTATAATATGTGTATAATAGAGGTTCCCGAAGATCCAGAGGCGCAATGGTGGCGTGATGGAATAAATATTTTTACTATAGAACATGAATTGGGCAGTACCTAGCGCCACCTAGCCTAGCTACTTGCAATGACTCTGCTTGACCCTGCCATCTGGTGGCAAGCGATTTAACCTTTTTTCACGCTACGTGATAAACAGCGGCTTCGAGTTTGTTCTTCTGACAGCGGCTTTTGGTTGCGCGGATTGGTTTGCCATTCCTCCGCGATGTGCGGTTGACGAAGAAATTGTGACTCGAGGAACACCAAAGGTAAGACGTAAAGTGCGCGAAGTAACGGGGTATCGGTTGTCTCCGTTTAACATTGCAGTGCTGATGACGAGAAGACTGATGTAACTGCTTTTCAAAACGCAAGTTTCTGTACTTGCGGGGGAATCTGGCTTCAGAAATAAACACAGTTCGCGGAAAACTCGTGTTACGCTTTTATCTGCTGCTCCTCTCGTCCCGTACAAGAGACGTAGTGTCCTCGTTAATCATTGTCGAGCTCGATTTGCTCGATTCGGGGACGCCATATTGAGATGCCGGTGACGGAGGAACTTTGCTCGCCTGCTTAGAGGGACAAAAGTTTCTCCCTTTCTAAAGTAACAAAGGTTACACGACCGTTCCTCCCTTAGAAAGGACTATCGATACCCTCTTCTTTAAAAGTGTAACGGTGGTGGCGCGAATCCGCCACTGTCGATTGTCTTGCGGTGTTGAATTTGGTCGATTTCGGACCTCCAAAGGTGTATGTCCTTTCCACAGCACCACACAGAAAGAAGAGTGACCTGATTGGGCGAGGCCCAATCAGGTCAGCTCGTACAACCTGAAACGAAGGCGCGCCACAGTTTGTTCAAAGCTTCAGCGCAGGAGGCCTATAGCAGACGGGCGATGGCGAAAACGGACATCGGCGCAGCGGATGTTAGACGGTCGTGGAATAGCAGATGATGCCGGAGGCTGCCGCGCTCCTCCTCGCACAACTAGCAGGCGGTGACTGACTTCAGACTAGACGCACCGGCTGTCGCAAAAGGAGATACTAGGCTTGTTAGCGTATTCGGCCGAGCAACCAAGCCAATACAGTATTAATGGGCGTGTGCTATTTATGACGTCTGTCGTATTTATTTTCTTTAAATTTAGGTGTTCCTTTAAATATTTGTGCAATAGAGGTGACCTCGCCCTTGAGAGTGATTTACTTTATAACACACCACACAGTGTGGGCTTCAGTTTTGTTTTCATCAATCATCCTTGGGCACTGTACTTGGAGCAAAACTACCCTTCAGGTAGAATCATTAGCTGAGCATTGAGAGGGTGATAATATTTCATGACGTTATAGAATGTATCAAACATCATGATGTTCTCCTCATGGGTACATGAAGCACTCCGGGTGCGAGTTCTGCCGACCTTCCACTCCTAAACCTGCACTCATTTCGGCTACCGGCTTTAAAGGTGGGGGCCAGCAAAGAGGATCTGCTCTTGCACTTCTAGCAGAAAAATTAATACAAAGAAAATGTCGGGCTTCTAAATTTTAGGGATATGTCGAACATTTAGAAACTGTTACAGCTGCACACTAATATAATTGCGGAATGGTGACGCTCCTGACAGACATGGAAAATTACAAGCGGTAAGAGGGGGCATGGCGGGGTAGTTCAAAAATTAGTAAAGCAAGCGTTTTCCTTTCTTTAAGTGAAATTTATCATTTTCTATTAATATGTATCAACTATCGAGCAGTACCCTTGAACCAAACAATGCCTTAAAACAGGTATATATTTGTATCTACAGAAGCTGGAATCAATCAATTGTCGCGCCCAATCTCTCTCTTTTGTCATATTCTTGATTTAAAGTTATTAAAAAGACGCTAAGATTTCATTTTTAACATAAAGGGTTAGACGGGACACGTATTTTGATCTATGTTTTTCTATTAAAAAAATAATTTAAAAAAAATATTATTGCCGTTAGACTCTATTTAGATGGGGGAAGCCCTGTTTCTAAGCCCCTCCAATTAGAAAAGGTGCTTAGATAGTTACGCACCGTTTCATGGCTCTCATTGGTTGGAGAGATGATTGATGTGTGAAAGGTCCGGTATAAAATTGTTTGTCCGAATTGTAATAGTACTTTATTGGCAATATATTTCATGTTTTGAAAAACATATACTTTAGATATGTCACGACTGTTTAAAAAACAATATCGAGATTACATTTTTCGTTTTTGATCTAAAAGATAACAAACATGACTGTCGGCGTTCACGACGTGCTAAACGACCGTAGCGTTGAGCTTGTTTATTTTTATCCGTGCGAGTCGTTCTGTTTTCATCGAGGCGTTTAAAGGAACATCTCCACAACCAACCTAGTTTGCATCAAACAGCTGTGGCAAGCAAGCGCCTTCAAACGCGCTGTACGAGTGCTTGTTTTTCGAAGCAGGACTGGCCTAAGCCTAGCGTGCCACGTCAACTAGTTTATAAACTAATGTTTTTAAGGCAATTTATATGGCCCGCAAAACTCGGTTTCGCAATGCATCGCACTGTAATTTACTACTGAGTTCAGAGCAGGTGGGGAAAGATCACAGTGAAACAATCAAGGAATTACCTTGCCCCATTTAAAAGAAATGAAGCAATCACCTGTTCTGGGCAACTTTCGCGGCCACTTGCCAGGCAATGCACGAGTAGAGAGAAGTGCTGAGGACAGACGGCGTACGCCGCGCAGTGGGGAGAGCTGGCCGACTTCGGTTGATAGCAGACGATCTCTCAAAAGAACCCGAATCCGCCTGCGCTCCCTCCACGCAGCATACGCCATCTGTTGCCAGCACTGTCAAATCATAATAAATGAAATTGATGACTACAATATGCTCCTGCATATATTTAATTCCGATCTCATTTTTGCAACAGAATGATGGTCGGACGCTTCAGTTAAAAACGCCGAAATATTTCCGTGTTTTCATCGGGTCTATAGCCGAAAACAGTGGATGGCACTTCTCTCAGGTTTTAAACCAAGAATCCTGTTAGAAAACGAGCGAAACGCAATGGCGCCTTATGTTAATCTTGCTCGTCTGAATGAAAAAAAAGATAGCTGGATTTACCAGATTAAATAAGTCCAAGGTGATTCCTCGTTAAAATTCCGTGACTAGAAGGGCGCCCAACTATTCGCGTACATACATATATGTAATAAATTTATTCTCTCCTCAATTGAAAAGGTTGATGGAAAACGAAAATGAAAGACGTTTTCAAACCTCTGTGGCGCGAAACGAGAGCGCAGCCCTTGAGGAGGAGTAGGGGAGGATGCGGAGAGGAGAGTATGCCTTCCTCCTCTTACATACAATCTCCTCCCCTCGCCCTCCCCTCCAATCCTCCTTCTGCTCATCTACTCTTCCCCTCCTCCTCCTTGTCCTCTCATCCTCCTCCCTCTACTCCGCCGCCTCCTCTCCCCTCTTCCTCCTCTCTCCTTCTCCCCTCCCCCCTACTCCTCCTTTTCCGTACCTTCCCCTCCTCCTCCGTACCTTCCCCCTACACTCCTCCTTACCCTACCCTACTCCTCCTGCGTATCCTCCCATCCTCCTTCGTACCCTCCCCGCTTCCTCCTCTATACCGTCCCTCCTCCCCACAGTTTTCCTGCTCAATTTAGCTGAAAGATTTACGCCACCTGGCCTTAACAGCAATTCGATTCCCCGCTAAATTTAGCCTGAATCGAATTGCTGTTGAGGTCACGTGACGTCAATTTTCCCGCTAAATCTTGTGAAGAAATTGATTTTATTCATAGGAGACGTGACACAAAGTCATGTGACGTCATTTTTCCTGTTAAATTTAGCGGGGAATCTGAATTTGTGTTGAGGTCACGTGACGTAAATTGTCTTGCTAAATTTAGCGGCCGACGCCGACACCGACGCCGACGCCGCGAAACCCAGAAACGAGCGCCTTAGAGCCGCGCTCTGAACAGCTGCAAAACGGCATGACTGGTCGTCAGGCCCCTACAAATGCACACAGATATCATCTGGTCCTCAGACGTGGCGCGGATCGCATGACTCGTTGACGTGTGCTACACGGTATTCTGACAAAATTCACAATGTGGTCAGCCATGTCAAGCTACCATTCGTAGGGAGACGGAGAAGTACGATAGGAATATATTCTGCACATATCTAGAGCGCTATTGGGAGTATTCGTGACGCGTTTATGTGTCTATGAAACATTTGTCGTCTCTCTTGGAAACTGGTAATACCTTCTTGTCATAATAGGTTTTACACTAAGCAAGTTGCTGAGCCCCGTCATTGCCTCACTTCGACCGTGTTAATTCTCGACACAACACCAAAGCGAACAACGCAAGTTGTCAAGAACTCAAATATGTCGGCAGATGTGTCTGCGAGAGGACACCCATTTGAGCCAGCCTTATGAATCGGACACCAAAGAACATGCTACATATCTTACTTATAGTTGCAGAAGACCAACAAGATCGAGGTAACTATGTGAAAAGGTATAAAATAAATAACTGCGTATTTTTGTCTTATATTTCAGGGTTTTCAAAATAATTCTATTGAAAATTTTAAGACTAAATCAATTTGAAGCGAAACAATTTTTAACCCGTATTTAGGCTCGCGGAAACTTAAACAGTGTGAATTAATGAATATGAGTGACGATGTCCGCTAGAAATGAAGCCCCAGACGGCACCGTTCCAGCCTGTTCTCTGGAGGGCGCTCGATGCGGTAAGTACGTAAAATATTTTCCGCCGTGACAGGATTCTGGGATGATTAAAAGCAACGGTGCACCGACCGGAAGCTAGCCGGCGCCGGCCGGAACACAGGAAGCGACGCAGGAGGACGTCCCGCGGCTTCCGGTTATTATTTTACCTGTCATTTCTTGCGAGCTGCAGAGGGCCACGCCTAATATTTCAGCATCGTTCTTCCTTTTGCTCAGCAGTGTCCGGCAGCTACGTTAATGTTATGACCTAGGGCAAACAGTGTGTCCTTGTCGGGTTTTTTTCTTCTTTCTTTTAGCGTTTTTGGGCTTCGTTCGATGGTCTCTCTAGTAAACAGAAGTTGATCGAGCGCAGTGCTCATTTTGCTGGTAGTTTCGTTCTTAACACAGAAAGGATGCAGATTGTCAACCGAATATGGTTAAGGTAAGCGACTTGGGTTGTTCCAGAAATTACTTGGTTTATTTATTGGTACCCTCGCCATAAACGCCCGTCGTAGTTTCTTGATATCGGTCTCTCTAGTAGACGGAACTTGGTCGAGCGCAATGCGGGTTTTAATGGTAGTTTCGTTCTGATCACTGAACGGATGCACACTGTAAACCAAAGACGGTTACGGTAAGCGATTTGGGTTGTTTCAGAAATTTCTTACTTTATTTATTGCTACCCTCGCCTTAAATGCCCTTCGTAGTTTCTTGATATCGGTCTCTTTGGTAGACGGAATGAATCGAGCGCGGTGCGGGTTTTGATAATAGTTTTCGTTCTGATCACTGAACGGATGCACACTGTAAACCAAAGGAGGTTAGGGTAAGCGATTTGGGTTAGTTTCAGAAATTTCTTAGTTTATTTATTGGCGCCCTCGCCGCAAGTGCTCGTTGCAGTTTATTGATATTGTCGCTTACTGTTTGGTAATTATCCTTAATGCTGCTTCTAGAGTGTGTTGTTGTGAGGTGATACGGTTTATTTGAAGGTTTGAATCTGTGTTCGATCTGAATTAAAATAATCGTAGTGAATTGCATCCGTACAGACTGCAGTACATTATGCATCATTGAACTTTTATGCCTTCAATTTTGAAGCTACTACGACTAAAACGAAACTTATATTGAATTACGTAGCATAGCCTTGTGTGTAAAAGCCAACACAGTTTTTCAACAATATTTTACGCTGCGGGGAAATTAAAATTGTGTTCAAGCAATGAGTCTGAGGTGGAGCGTCTAGTTTTTCCTGGTTTTTCCTTACGGACTATTGAACTTTTTTTTTTTTCACACGCTTTGTTTAAACATAAAGCAAAATGCGTGAGTCCTATTGCTGAGAGTAAAGAGGCGTAAAATTTCAGAAATCCTAGCAGATGTTTCTCTAACTCCGCGTCGAGCGGTTATCAGAAAAAGAAGGCGTTAGGGAAGAACGTTAAGACATCCTTAAGCTTCAATCTGGTGTATCTCCTTCAAGAAAAACTCACTGCGTTATTGAAAGTGGGAGGCGAAACAATTTAAAGGTGATGTTTTGGAGGTAGAAATTTGCGATTTCATATAAAAGTAAAAATTATATTATTTATTGTGAATTCCTGCTGAATAATAGAATCTAAGTAAAATAGTTTTATCAGTGTAAGTGACGCCAACGTATTTAAAAAAAACACAAGATAATACATGAAAATAATATTTGGGCGGCTTCCTCCTGCAAGAAAATTTTGAATGAATTAGCTCACAATAGCAATTTTTCCGTTTTTACATTCACAATTTTTTTAAGTAAGAAACCAGGAAATATATATGTGTGTTTCTTAGTGCATGAAGAGACTCCACCCAACACGCTCATTAGATTTAAATCAATCCCTCACGCCACCCTTGTTAAAAAAACATATTTTCTGCAGGAACAAAAGCGTGTTCTTCAGCTTGCTTCAAATAGATGTGGCATCCATCGGTTTAGTACAAGGCTGTACAGTATCGCGATACGAAAGTAACGCTATAGTATTTTACAAATACTTTCGATCATTTGTGTCTTTCTAACGAGATACTTTTGAAAAAATGTATTAATATTCAGTAGTGAAATATATGTGTGCTGTTTCGCTTGTATCGCGATAGTCTGCAAGGCTTGGAGATCTCGCTACATTGGCTGCCAAAAATGAACTCTCGGCTTTCTATAATACATTTAAAACCACCTTTTTTGTGCCAGGGTTCTGATGATGTGTAATATGCACACGCGTGATAAACCCAACTGCGGGTTGGGCGAGGGGGGTCTAGTTGTCGTATATATCATAACCACCAAAATTGAAAAAAAAGAACAAACCAAGAAACAAATAAAAGTGAATCGAAGAATTTGTAACTTGCAAAAACACCAGTATAGACTCCTCTCAGAGCTCCGTTTTGCCGTGAAGGTGTGACACAAACTGAGACACACCTTCGCGGAAAATCAGTGTTCATTTGGGACTGTCTCCCTTTCTCAACCATATCAAGCTGTTGGTCTCCAGTACCTAGGTGGGTCACTGGTGCCGACAATGTTTTTAGCGGCATTGGGGCTGGTAGCAATGAATAGATGAAAAGTTTGAGATAAGGGGAAGTGCATAAACGTGTCTAAAAATATACAAGCCCTGCGTTTTGCATACGTCACAAACTTCCCCCTCTGCACCTACCACCGTTCGGGAGAAAATGTATTTCTGTATGTATCCCTATCTGTACCGCGGAATACTTTTTGACGCGTTTTTAAATATATTTATTACATGTACCATCAGGGCGATTGGCAATGAAGAGGGGAGTGGTTACAAAAATTAATGATGATGAAGTAAAAGAAAGCAGTTAATAAAAGTGAAAAAATGGCGTTTATTTAGAAAATATTGGCTAATGCGTTCTTGAACAGTCAGAGGTCTTCGATTGAAGCTGTTGGTACGGGAAAGCGATTCCACTCTTCTGATGTGCGTGGTAGAAATGACTGAAAGAAAGCACGATGGGACACCGGCCTCATGGACGTGATCTAATCGAGATGAAACGTATTGGGGAGGTAAAATAAGTTCTGCGCGGAGATGGGGGTGATAAAACAACTTGTGAAAGGGGCGAAGACGAACGTTTTTTTGCGACTAGATGACAAAGACGGTAAGTCGAGGCTGGATTTCATTGTGGTTATGCTCGCAGTTCTGTTTTAGTTGGACAAAATAAAGCAATCAGAGTTATTCTGGACCATTTCGAGTGAGTGAATTAGATTTTCATGACAAGGAACCCAGACTGAAACGGCATATTCAAGTTTTGGACGAATTAGTGCTTTGTAAAATAAAAGTTTTAGAGAGGAGGAAACTTTTGCAAAATTACGTCGAAGATATCCCAACATAAGGTTAGCGTTATTAATTATATATGTTACATGAACTGTCCAAGTGAGATTTAATTTAATGTGAATACCAAGATATTTATAACTAGTCACAGCGTCTGGGGCGAGTTATGAAGATGGTAAACGGGTAGAATATGAATTTTCCTAGAAACGAGCTTAAATTTACATTTGTTAATGTTAAATTCCATACACCAGGTTTTGCACCAAACAGAAATAGCGTTAAGATCGGACTCGAGCGTGTTAATGTCATTTTCACAAGTTATTTCCCTAATTACAACACAGTCATCGGCAAACAAATGAATATGGGAAGAGACACAAGGGGTAGACGATTAATGTATATAAGAAAAAGAAGAGGTCCCAGCACAGATACTTGTGACACACCGGAGTGAACACCACTCGGCTAAGAGAAATGATTATTAGCTACCATAAACTGCAAGCGGTAAACCAGAAAACATTCAAGCCAAATAAGAAGTTTTGGATCAAAATTAAGTTGGTGAAATTTATAGATTAATAGCTTATGGTATACCTTGTCAAAGGCTTTTGAAAAGTATAGAAAGATGCAATCGGCTATTGAGGAATGGCCAAGAATGATATTTTGCTTATGAAGGACTGATACCAACTGTGTTTCACACGAGTAGGCTTTTCGAAAGCCATGGTGTGATGACGTGAAAATCGAATTAGATTCAAGGAAGTTGGCGAGGTTAGAAGACAGTATATGTCCGAAAATTTTACATGGGATGCTGGTGAGTGATATTGGTCGGTAATTAAGTGGAGAATGCTTGTTACCTGATTTATGAAGTGGAATCACCTTCCCGACCGTCCACTCAGCTGGGCGACAACCATTATCAATTGACTATTCAAAAAATTTTGATAGCACATGTAAACAATAAAAGCTGGTACATTTAAAAAAATTGGGGCTGATGAGGTCACAACCAGGAGCGGAGGAAAGTTTAAGTGATCTACTTATGCTTTCGACACCAAAAGGCTCTTTGATTACAGGGTAGTCGTAAGAATTGGTAGTCGGTAGTGGGACGTTGGAATGTACAGAAAAATTACGCTTAAAAATTTCATTGAAGAAAAACGCGCATTGTTGAGGGGGAATGAGATTCCCTGAATTGTCAACTATAGTCGGTTACAAGTCAAGAAGGTAGCGGCAAATGCCCCTCAAAGGGAATCATATATCCCTCCGCCACCTCCGCATCCAATAGCGTCCCATCGTTTCCGTGACGTTGCGGCCAACGCGCGAGGAGGGTCTTGGCTTTCTGTACATATTTGCTTTATCTTTCGACTTTGACTTAGCATTGTGGAAGCCCCGAGAGGGAGATTAGAGACTTCCCCCTCCGTTCGAAACAAAGACGACTTTCGGGGATTAGCTTCCCCCTCGATGGATACAAAGGCTGCTTTCAGGGGCTCGGTCCCCTCCCCGATGAATACAAAGGTCGCTTTCTTAAAAAGTGGGGGTCGGAGACAAGTTGGCACCACTCTGTGGCCATTATCTATCCATTGAAGCGGAACAAGGAGCGTTTCCAGTGAACTCTTCTTTGGATTGCGGAGGGATTTGAAACCGGCGCACCACGCTTGTGGGAGGAGCTTCTCCTACCTTCTTGACTTGTAACCGACTATAGTGAAATATTGACATCATCAGCAGGGTTTATCACGCGCCAAAATGTTTTAATGTCGGTTGAAAGAATGGATGGTAAGGTAGTTTTATGGTATTTTTTCTCTGGCTCTTTTGTTTACTGCCACGTATTCATCGGAAGCCAGTTTGTGAGCGGTCCAACGAGCATCGTCTGAGGACGATTTGGCCGATCTGTACAATCGCGTTTTCCTGTTAGATAGACGTCTGATGTGGGGGTTATACCAGGAAGCATTACTGTTAGACATAATAGTGCCGGTAGGAATGTACTTATTAGTTAAGTCCTGGATCTTGGCCACTAAAATATCCCAGTTGGATAGCACGCTGCGAATTTCAAAGTCCTTCGAAAATGTTTCGATGAAGATGATCGATAGATCACTAATAATAGCTTCAAAATTTGCGTTTTGGTAATTACGAATAGTTTTCATTTTATTTTTAGTCTTAACGCTCTGTAGGTTGACGTGAAATGACAAAAGGGAATAATCACTCAAGCCAGGTAAGTAAGTAATTTCTGAGATGAGATTAGGGCAAGATGTTAGTACAAAGTCGAGTGTATTCGCGACTGATTCAATTATTCTTGTGGGTTGCTTGACAAGTTGCGTGAATGAAAACACCGAACATAGATTTAGACATTCATCTGCTAGAGTGGAAAAAGTGTGCATACAAGGCGATTCGCTGTCCCATGAAATATTAGGAATATTAAAATCGCCCAGGAGAAATGAAGGCAATGTAGCTTGACGAGACACAACTAGGTTGATTACATCATGTAGCTCGTTTACGAGGGTGGAAGAATAATTAGGGGGACAATAGCGACCACCATCGACAACTCTTTGCTGATTTATTTCGATAATAGCCCATCTATAGCTGATGTTAGTGAATCGCGCTTTTTAGTTATGCTACGAATGTTACAGAAAAGAACCGATACGTCAGATACGTTAAGACCACTGCCCCTCGCGTTTCCCGATCTCTCAGCGTGTGCTTAGGCGCTCGGCTGTGGGTTCGCAGGAGCGCGTTGGGGCCCAAGTTTGACTACACTCTCGGTCGCAAAGTCATACATGTATTGCTTTTTGTTTATCACGAGTTTATTGTGGCACAATTGGAATGTCGATGACTCAAGTTGGTTTTTAGCAAACTCGATAAGCTTTCTTTGAGCATTACGGGTGGCGGGCCACACATTTTCGCTAACAGTAACGTTTATTTCCCTCAGCTTAGCGCGTGCCGAAAGCATCTTATCTTTTATTTTGTAGCCAGAAAACTCAAGTATGATGGGGCGGCATTTGTTCAGCGCGAGTAGCCCCACGCGATAGGTGCGTTCAATGGAATTTTCAGGCCGGGTATCGAGTGCGTTTGTCAAAATTATTTTCACGTGTGCCTCAGACTTTTCCCTTGACTCGCGACAGTCGGAAATGCCATAAAAAAGTAAGTTGTCACGCCGCGACCTGTCCTCCAGTTCGTCGAGTTGGGATTGCATTGAGTCATGCTGAGTGGTTAGCACTTTTACTGAATTTTGACCAGGTTCGTGTTAAAACTGTCGAGAGCCTTTGCTTTTTCTTCAAGGGCGTTTAGCCGTTTTTGAATGTGGCCAATTTTAGTTTCAATAGTTTTCTGGCAAGCCTTTATCGATTTTACATCAGCGACCAGCTCAGCTTGACTTTTTGCCGATTGAACATACTGTGCCTGAAGGTCTTTTAGAAGGTGAAGGTCAAAAAGGACAGCCATCTGTTCGGACGGCACGTCAGACAGAGTGTGAACCTCTAGAAGTGTCTCAAAACGAGTATGAGGGTCCGGATTCGTTTCGACCTCACCGCAGCGCAATACAAAACATCGCAAAACAATCACAAGCAATTTCACAAAGAACTCCTGGGCACGGAAACAAGAGCAGGTAATGGTCGCTATTTTTTTTTGGCGTAAAAAGAAAATGATTACACACCTGCCAAACGCAGAAGCGCGGCATGAGAGCCATGTCGACGCCACTGCTCCCGTGCCCACTGGAGAAGCAGTCGCGCCGCCAGCTGTTTAAGACGAGGGTGGGAATTGATGTTTGCGGAAATATATAAGGTATATTCTGTTACATGAAAGATACATATATTTTAGGGCTCGGCAACTGACCGGTTCACCGGCCGATTAACAAATTAATGATTTCATTGCGACTAATTTTTAATCGGTTAATCGGTAAACCTTTAACAAACCAAAAGGAAGTAAAACCTAAAAGCTGTCATGACGCAGACCTGGACGAGTACACCTGTATGAAGGGCAAACATTGTCAAATTTTAGAATAAAGTAAACTGTATGGGCAGAGATTCATGAACTACTAAAGACAAGTGCAAAAGCTACACTTGTCCTGGCCACTTCAACGCCGTTCGAGTGTCCGTTTAGCGAGGCAGAGGCTTTTCGGAACAATCAAAGGAAATTTCTCTTGCCGGAGATTATCAACGAACCCCGCCTCATGCAGATGAAGTGAGAACCTGTGTGTGTGAGTGTCTCTGAACTATTCTTAACTACACATAAAGATTGATTCATAATCTAAGATCTATAGTGTGCCGTTTTCATGTATTGAGCAAAGGCGAACAAAACTATTGTATTTATACTTTTTTATATTATGTATGGAAATGAACGATACCATTAATCTATTAAATATTTGATCAAATGGTGGCGATTAATCGAGGTATAATATTTAATTGATGCCCAGCCCTAATATATTTTAGCATTTGTATATTGGGCGTAAAGTATATGTACCTCACTATTTGTACTCCGGAATACGTTTTTGTAGTATATTCGCCCAGCCCTGGTTTAGAATATCCGACGAAACTCATCTGTCTAATTCAAGAAGGGCAATTTGCATCGCTCTTTGGCGGGCTCGCTACCAAACTTTGCTGCCTACAGAATGCTAAGCGCCGTCGACATACCCAGTTCTTTTAGTTGCAGCTTCTGTTCTCTTACGTTTTCTCAATTTTACCTTAACTCCCACGTGGGTGAATTCCCCTATAAAAATGGCTACCGCCATTCAATAAACATCTGACCGACATTCTATTGTCCCTATTACCATTCTACCGCCCTCACTTGAATCTTATGAACACTGTATCACCCCTTTATTGACGTTTGGCACTGACGCGGTAGGCGCTAAAATGGCAATCAAATAGCGAAAGAACCCTTTAGCGTCTTTTTATTGGCAGGTGTCAACACGAAATTCGGGTATTGTCTTTTTATGGTCATCCCATTGTCAATCTAGCGCCCCCGGAAGCAGTGCCATACCGGCCAACTTCTGCTGCAAGTGACGCGAACTTCAAGTGCAAACCATAGGTATAATGTACGCTAGAGGTTCAACTGGCGCTAGTGTGCCGCGGTAAATTGAAGCAGACCATACATGGTAATTTTCTTGCAATATGTAATTTAATTACAATTACAATTATTTTGCTCCAAAAGTAGCTTAACCTTAATTACAACTACTACTACATGAAAAATAATTCATTACAATTACAAATTACTTCAAAAAGTAATGCCATTACTTTACAATTACTTATTTCTGGGAGTGACCATCTTGGTCCATATAACTTCAAATGACATGTTAAGAATGAAACGCATTTGTTCATTCCTTGCCCCAATGTTTGAGGAGGCTTAAGCATCGCCGAATAAATGTCACGAATTGTACATTTCTTTTGTGAATTTTGGTAAATTAATCATAGAACTTGACAATTTAGAATAATGCAATCCTACGTTCTTATATTTTCAATAAATAATAATAAAGTAGTTCATATACTCGAAGACACCAGATCGCTAAAATAAAATTGGTTGACACACTTTTGTTACCCAGGCAAATAAAAATGTGACAATTCGCCATATCTGAATATTTTAATTAGGGTTAATATAAAACTACAATCCACACGCGCTAATACGACCACATTCACATACACACGCTTCATGTTTTTTTTTCTTAATTATTTGCTTTGAGTTGAAATAACAATGGCTCAAAAATATATAAGAACCGAATTAGGGCTCCCGAATCAATGATTACAATATCCACAGGCGCGAGGACAGTCTCCAAAATGCTTATGCAAATAATACCCGAAGTAAAACCAACAGGAAATAAACATAAGAATAATACAAAGCAAAAAAAAATGCGACAGTACCCCCCAAAATGTAAAGAACTGGAAAAAAAAGCTACCTTTATAGACGACTAAAATCCTCAACCTCGGCTGAAAGCTGAACCTCAATTTTGTTTCTTTCAAGCATTTATGCAATACCAACGTTACTAGAACCACTCAGTTGGAAAACTCCCATAGAGACTGCTCTGAAAAAGTGGCACCGGTCCGTACTCGAGAACCGAGCTAATCACAACGCCGCCATTTCTAACGCAGCGGCCACTCGAGGAACTGCACGTGACTTCCATTTGGGCTTTAAACGGCGATTTTGGCGCCGAAACAGATACGGTGGAAGCAGGCACGTAGCCAGGATTTTGCTTCGGGGGAGGGGGGGGGGCGCCGATGAAAAAATGCTGTTGAGGAGGAGGAGGGGAGAAGAGGTCCCAGCAC
The DNA here is from genome assembly GCA_037355805.1 of Ixodes ricinus. Lineage (NCBI taxonomy): Eukaryota > Metazoa > Arthropoda > Arachnida > Ixodida > Ixodidae > Ixodes > Ixodes ricinus. The sequence continues at coordinate 880 of JAZHYW010008877.1, read as the reverse complement.
AAAGGAAAATTTCGGGGGGAAGGGAGCGCCCCCCTCCCCGAAATCTTCCTTTTGCAATGTTGCTGCTTTGTTCAATTTAAACACGCTGTACAAAAAAAAGATTTTTTTTCGCGTTGCGTTTTTTTTACGCTTTTCTTTTAGCCAGCATACATTCCGTTAGAGGTATATGCACTAGTTCTGAGTTTTAAGCCTCTAAATATGCTAAAAAAAGAGCAAATGCTGATGGTGGGTTTATGGGTTATAGCTGTATATTTTATTCTTTATTAAATTAATCTAAGGGACGTTTAATAAATAATCATATAAAAGACATTGAGGTGTTAGGCGTATAATAACACGCTTGCAATTCTAAACGTCTCAACACTATAAAATCGCAACTGCCGAAAGCGGGTTTTCAGACAATTTCCGCCGGTGCCATGATTGGAGAGGCCTCAAGCCTAAACCCTATGCGCTACATAATCTATACTACGTTAGAAATATCAAAATATAACATTGTAAAACATTAGAGTAAAATACACTTCCTATTGGAAACCTAGATTTTTAAATGCGAAATTTTATATTTTTAATGCGAAATTCATGTTGATAACAGAACAGAATGTTTTAGCATATTTAGAGGCTTAAAACTCAAGACCAGTGCGTATACCTCTAACGGAATGTATTCTGGGTAAAAGAAGGGTGTGAAAAGAACACGACGCGAGAAAAACAACAATTAAAAATGTTTTTTTTTTTTTTAGGGCTGGGCGTCGATTAAAACGTTTAACCCGATTAATCGCCACCCTTTAATCGATTAATTAATCGATTAATCGGCCTCGTTCATTTTCAAACAAAATACCTAAAAAAAGCTTTTTTTATGTTGGATTCGTGACAAACGGCGGAATATACC
>JAZHYW010008875.1:0-12768 GCA_037355805.1 Ixodes ricinus | reverse complement strand
AAACTCAGCGTTGATGCTACTTGGCCGAGAGTTGCCGTTCCCACTCGAGAGACTCCTCCACAGACCCAACTATGAACCCACGGGTTCGACAGTCCCGGAAGCATTTTTGGTGGGTCAAGCAGTGTGGATTCGCAAGTTTCCAAGTGGACGCACATGGATGGCGGGTACCATCACTAGACGCCTGGGCCCTCGGTCCGGGATGATCGACACCGATCAGGGGCACGCACGGCGACATATGGAACATGCACGACCTAGAAGTTCCACGCCACCGCGCAGAGCGACTACTACACCTTCACCTGTGGCGCGACTTGTTCATGGAGCCTTGCAGGTGTCAATCACCCCTCAAGGGCCGGCTACTGCTCCTACACAACCTACAGGACCTCCATGTTCCACCCAGCCGATCATACGCACCAGCACTCGCGTGCGACGGCCGCCAGAAAGATTCGGGTTCTCAGCCAAGTGAGTTGAAAGTGTCATGCATCAGCTGGTGGCCAAGAGATGGCGTCACCGGGCACACGCGCTTATCCGCGCTTTTCAAGAGCACGGACCTGGGGCACAGGACGGGTGCTCGGGCATTGCAATTCCAGGCGCCATTAAAAGCACATCTGGACGCTCCTCGGTGTCGTGGCAGAGCTTCGCCCCGGGATACATTACAGAAGCCAAAGTAGATGTCACGTGCAGTTCCTCGAGTGACCACTGCGGGGAAATGGCGGCGCTGTGATCACCATTGTGCGCTTCAGCTGTGCTCTTTGGAACGCACAGTTATGAAACGAAAATATAGATGGCGCTTCGAACGACGACTGGCGGATTGAAGTGAGTGAGGGGGCCACTCCCCTCCGCGGGAGTTCCACAACTGAGCTAATCTAGTAACGTTGACCAACACTGAGTTGTGTGCCGACCGCGTCAGCCTCTTTATGGACCTTTGTCCGGAGTGCTCTTTTAGCCTCGACCGCATGGCGCAAAAGCGAACAATAATCTCGAACCCAGTTGTCACTGGGAGGGGGCTGCGTCGGCCCGCACAGCTGCTTCCCGCCATAGGCTTCTTTGCTGGTGTACCGACTGCCGTTTCGCCGGCATCGGTCCTGTTTACCGCGGTATGTGAGTATAGTGCCCGTAATGCAGAGATGGCAAAATTACTTTCAAAAAGTAATTAAATTACACTACTAATTACTTTTGTAAAAACTGTAAATAAGTAATTAAATTACATTACAAATTACCGCAGACTAAAGGTAATGACATTACATTACAATTACTTTCCAAAAGTAATGAAATTACTTTGACATTACTTTTGAATGCCTTGAGGTAGTAATTCGCGCTCATTTTATTTACCGTATACACCAACACAGTGTTTACAAAACAAGCCCTCGTTTGCCCCCCAGCACGTGTTCAGAAACCAGATCTGGGAGAAGCGAGGTGCTGCGCATGCGCAGTGCCGTCAGCAGCGCCACCGCAGTGATGTGACGTCAAAGAGCTGAGTTGGTCTATGTGTACCAAAACTCAGATCTTCCTGTTCACACCGCAACAGCCTTATGTGGCTCAAAGTAAACCATACTGAACAGTGGTTTTGCTGGCGCACACGACATGAGTGTTAAACATGTTGAACAGCTTCTTTAGACGTGACTCAAAAAGACAGTCGACTCACCGGTTTCGCTGTTCAATCAACTGTGAAGGTCTTTGCTAAAAGGGTGATATATGTTTCCGTCTTCCTAATTTTGGAAGTTGTAGTCCGTGTCAGTTTGTTAAGTCGGGCGATGGCAGCTCGTTTTTACAAGGAGTCGTCACATGAAACGTTTCCCTTCCGCCTCGGACGCAATCTAATTCTATTCTCCCAAGAGCACAGACTCGGCGATAACTTTTCTTGGAAATGCAGTGGAGAGGAGGAGAGCCCGCGCACAGCTCTATTCAACGTTCGAAATGGGAGATGGAACGCGTGCCTGTACCCTCCACTGCACTGCCAAGAAAAGTTTTCGCCAAGTATAGTTGACCTATTCTCCGTCATTCCTTTCAAGGAGCATTTTTCCAAAACACCGGAAGAGTCCAGGTTTGTGCGCATTGTCACACAAAGGGCCCGGATAATTGTTAAGCAGAAGCGTCGACAGTGTACTTTCCCAACAAATGGGGGCGACATCTGCTTATAGACTTATTCCAGAATAAACTTCCCAAGGGAAGGCAGCGAGGCTTACCGCGAGCGGCACCTGTTTTGCTCGAGAACGCACAAAACGTTCTGGGGCTTTGACAAGGCATTTGGAATTAACTATTTATTCCGGTCGTTTGTTGTTCACAATGGTCGAAGCTTGCGGTTTGACCTTGCTTGACGAAAGTACAAGAGCTGGGGATCTGTTTGTCGTGTCCTCTCAGGTTTTAAATTATGGCTTAACTCATTGGTGATGTGCCCGTCACCTTGTACTTGTAGCCTATGAGCCGTTCATCCCTAAGCTGACGCACTGTCAGCTTAGTGATGAACGGGGAAACTACGTGTTTGTTAGAGCAGTCACACGTCTATCGTTCGCCACGTAACCACGCTCTCGTTCATACCCACGCGCAGAGAAAGGGACGGGACACGTGATTAAAAGAAGGTGTTTGGTTGGCTCTGGTTAGCTCGCAGATCCCACAGCACTGTCAGCTTAGGGACAAACGAAGCATAGTATCGTCGTGATGACGCGACGCCGTGAATCTGTCGTGCCTGGAGTTCGTAAGCCGTTGCCCTCCAGCGATGTCTACACGCAAGCTTTTCTCCTTCGCCTTTCCAGCCCTCCATTGTGCGTCTGTACAGCTCTTCGTACAAGGCTTTGCGCTCAGGTGGCCGTCGATTGTTTCCTCTGATGCTCTTTCACAACATTTCACCATGCAAAATAATTCTTCTCTTCTTCCTTCAAGCTTGCAAACGAATTTTGTAATTTAGGACAAAAGTAATTTCAAAAGTAATGAGTAATTTTCTCGAAATTACTGCCTGAAAGTAATTCATTACATTACTAAATTACTAGCCTAGAGAAGTAATTCATTACATTACTCGTTACTCCAAAAAGTAATTTAATTACTGTAATTCCATTACATGTAATGTCATTACTGCTATCTCTGGTCAGATACAACATAGGAAAGACAGTGGGAGGGAAAAGGGCGGAAACGGAAAGTTTAAGTGGAGAGGAGCGACTCCATTTCAACAACGGCTTTTCTTGTGCGCCATTTTACCCCTCACTTGTCTTTCTTATTTTGTATCTGACTATAATAAACACACATAGAAATTATTCGTGGGCATCTCCACCATTATTGTGACACCATCAAGGGAGCAGAAACAAAAACAAGCTTTTGTTCAACACTTTCTCGCGCGACCTTAAAGGAGCTGTGCAACGATTTTAAGAAAGAATTGGCATCTTCTACTTTTGACATTGTTTATCTTGTCACAAAGAACAGAAAACACACTTCCTTCCTTCGACATGTTGCGATTCAGCCGCATAATCGCGATGCAAAAATTAGAATATTCCCCGACCTGCAGCCGCAGAGCGGCGGCCATGCGAACCACGCGGCATGACGTCAATGAGGGTCTTGTAGAAAGATAGCAAGCTGTGCGAATAACTACTCGATAAAAGGTAACTTTTCTATAAATCTTGTCGTTCCAACATAAATATCAATGCGTCAAAAACCGGATATCATCGACAATACTTTTATTATACGGAGTTTCAGTGGCGCCATCTATCTTAGGTCCAGAAAACCGTCAGCTTTGTCTGCTACCGCGAACAGTCGCCAGAAGCCGGAGGGTAGGGTGGGGTGGGGAAGAGGGGGGGGGGGGGGGGGCAGAGCCGGACGGGGATGGCCGGACCCGAATGAGACTTTCCTCCTTTCACCATATTGTTCGCGTTGCGCCAGCATGTGGTCACGCGGTCGCGAGCGGATGAGTTCTCGCTGCCCACTGATGGCTCTATAGAGAGAGCTTCATCGGAACACCGTGCGACCCCATTGAAGCACAGCGCAAGTGACTCGGAAGATGGTGAGGAAGTTGAGAGGTGCCGAAAACCTCAATCCTTGTTCATTTTTAAAATAAAAACTAGGACATGCAGGCAAAAGCGGCTTTTCGTTCTTTACTTCAGAAAGGTCGAGACACCAACTCCCAAATTATTTATGCAAAGTAATGAAATTGTTGCACAGCTCCTTTAATGTCACGCTGACTCACCTTCAAATATTGTATCTAAAACAATTAAAAAATGAAACCTTATAGAACGCGCAGGCCGCCCAAGAGCTGTTTATTAGTAAAAATTAACACTTCTGTCTATGAACACAATAACAATGTCCAACAATATGAAGGCCCCTCAAAATATTAAAGCAAAGTTCGAGAAATTTCTGTTTTTCACGATTTTTATCCAGTCATCGTTCACCTTAACATAGATTGCGTAACGTTGCAGAACACGCAGTCCACCCAAGAGCAGCTTGGGTGGCACTCCACACTTCCCTAAGCACATTTCACAATGTCCAACAATTTGCAGAATGCAACAATAAGTTCAAAGCAAAGTCTGAGAAAGTCCTGTTTCTCACATAAACATTTTACTTAATCTGGCCTCGTCATAGATTGAGCTGTTTATCCTCTTCAAGAGCGTACGGCTTACAGGAAACGAGAAGCACGCCGACTTTTGGCGGTCATGCGTCAGGTGTGAAGGATACCAGTGAGTGTGTCTGCCTTGAGCTTGTTTCTTTGCTTTGTCTTCAAAACCGAAGCGCTTGAGAAGACTATTTCTACTGCTGTACTTGAGTGTGGCAAGCATAGCAGGGACTGCACAAATCTTGACAAGATGGGAAATGCTGAAGAGCCATCTCCTTGCTTCGTTCTGAGGGCAGTACTCCAGTTCTCCAAGCCCACATTTGCAGATGACGGTTCGTGTTCCACGTTGCGGAAGGAGCGCCACTTTATGTCGAGAGCTTGGAGATCTTTTGAGTCCACGATGTCTGGGAGCTAGGCATCAAGCGAGAAGGGCAAGAATCTGTGTCTCTTTTCTCCAATACGTTACGAGGACCAAGCATTTCCAGAAGTTTGGTGGCCGGATCCTTGAATGCAAACCTCGAGATCTGCTGTGCGCTCTCAGTGTAGAAGTCTAGATATCTCAGTCTGAAGCCTTCGACGAGAAGTGCTGGAGCTTGGTTTCTTGGGGAAGCTAGCATGCTATCCTTGGCTCCGAGGTACACTTCTTTAAGCTCACAAAAATGGAATGGGTTCAATTGAACTCGACTTCTTCGACAGGCGTTGACGCCAAATAACGACTCTTCACGTAGCAGTCTAAGATGGTCCTCAGAGCATCAGAGATTGTTTTCCTCAGTGTGTGAATTTGAGCATGCTCCAACTGCATCTGCCTGTTCAGAATGGTGGAGATCGGAAAGACGAACTCGAGGAACTCCAAGTACATTCGAACAAGTGGATCTTGGAGTCTCTGGAGAATCGTGAGTGGTGCCAAAAGGCGGGATGTGCCTATTTCGGCAAAGAAGCACTTCAGTGGCTCATACTGCTCTAGCACTCTTGACGACGGGGTGAAGAGACAGCCATCGGGTCTGACTTGCAGGCAGTAGTTTGTAGAGCTTACAGTCAAGAAATGCTTGAAAGATCATTCAGTCTTCCCTGCCTCTAAGGGCTTGAGTGGAAATAGTTGTGGATGTCTGGAACCTGGTCTTCAACTACTCGTGGCAGCTTCCCACAGGCATAGAATGCACAGAGATGGAAGGAGTGGCAAATGCATTTCATTACAAACAGCTTTGGGATATCCTGTCGCAGAAGCGTCACGAGAGAATTCCTTGTCCACGTCATAACATTCGCTCCATCAGCTGCAAACCCTATCATGTTTTCTTTGTAAGGGATGTTCCAGTCGGTAAACGCCTTGACGACGTGCTCATACAACGCCTGTGCAGTCGCATCGAATCTGGGGTAGGTCAGAAAGCATCTACGACGTGATCTCTGTGAAACACCCGCGTTACCAAGCAGAGATGCTTGCAGCAACTGACATCAGTTGATTAGTCCACAATCAATGAAAATTTGAATTTTTCTTAGAAGCTCGCATGGGCGTACCAACCGGGGGGGGCAAGGGGGCGCTTGCCCCCCCAGTTCTCAGAGTGGGGGGGGGGCAAGACATGTGTTTTGCCCCCCCCCCTTGAAACGGCCGCCACTGGCCAGGGCAAACACTGGCCGGCGGCGCCCAAAGAATAGCAAGGACTCCGCCCCGCGACCCGCACACGGGCATATTTTTAACGCGCAGGCGATACAAACCCTAGCAACGGCGCTCACGCCGGATTGGCTGGTTCGTGGAGATAGGAACTGCCGCCATCAACATAGGCAGCGGATACAATGTGAGTTTCCGAAGTGGTAGCGTAACTTAGTGGTAAGATGTTTGCCTCATAGGTATCAGACCCGGGTTCTATCCATGGTGTGGGCTTACTTCTTTTATTTTCTTTCCTCGAACATTTTGTTTTGTCGAGGCATTTAGCGATATTTACGACATTTCTTTTTTACGATTAACACTGAAAAAAAAAATGTTGTTGACGAAGCATCGCTGAACTACATCTTATGGGACTCTATTTACGGAAGTGTATGGGGGACAGCGGGGCTTGGGTTGCCAACTGGACGCCGCAAAGCGGCGTTTACGGGGGGAGGGGGGGGGGCTAAGTGGGTTAATACTTTTGTAATTAGCAGCCGATCACTGTCGCGGCGAAGCGGCGTTAACGCTGGTGCGGGGGTGGGTTAACGCGCTTCGAGTGATACACGCGCCGTCCGAATCCGAAACTTAAGTTCCCGCGCGTTTCCGAGCAGCCGATCCGGCCTGAGCGTCGTTACTAGGGGGTCTATCGCCTGCGCCATAAAAGGAGCCAGTGACCAAAGCGCCCTGTGCGCACACACAATTGGCCCTCTCCTGCCCCCCTCTTTTACAACGCCCACACACACACACGCCGTAAAAGTTTGTGATGGACCGAATCTGCCGAACTTCAGATTCGGCAAAGTTGCGCATATGTCGAAATTTTGAAGGATAGTTTGGCAAAGATTCGTCAAAAATTTGGCAAATGTCTGAGCACGCGCACGAACGCGACGGGGCCATGGATCGCAAATGGACGCCGCGCAGTCGTGCGGTTACCATCGCGCAGTCTAGTACAACCAGCGGTTACGGCGAGGTGTGGAGTATAGGCGACACGGTATACTGTGCGTTTTTGACCTTTTGCTTTGCAAGTGTTGTTATCTTCAATATTTTCTGCTTCAAGAACAGAAGATTGACCAGTAATTTACGCAGTCCACTGCGCAAGTGATAAATGATGCGGTGCATTCTGGATAACGTGATTCTCATTTGACCTTTCCGTTGATGCAACGAGGTAGATGAAACATTGACTGACAACTGATAATTACACTCAGTGTGCGCAGCCCACTGCCGTCAAACGGGGCGGAGTCACGAGGGCTTGCCATAATGTATGGGATGCAGCTGGCATCCTCGTCATAATGTGATACATGTTTTCTCCCTTCTTTTCTTTCCTTTTAACGTACTTTCTGTAATATGTATATTCTGTACATTTATCTGTCCGTTTTGTTTTTTCATATGTGGTGGCGGGCTGTGGCAGGAGCTCTGCGTAAGGGTTTTCACCTATCTGCCAAGCCCCGCACATCACCACATGAGCCCCTAGTATGTGAAAATAAAATTATTATTATTATTATTATTATTAATACTATTATTATTATTATTATTATTATTATAACAATCCTGTTTTCGGCTCACAAGAAGTTTGTGCCAAAACAAAATAATATTGCTTTTTCAATTAGTGTTATTTCGCGATTTTCATGTATTTGCATAAAACTAAGCACAGAACTATCATGCTCGACGTTGTACATCCGACATTCCTAACTCTTCCCATCTTCCTAAACGTCCATGCGTGTCCTAACACCAGAAACCGGAATTTTAAAGGTTAAAAACGGCACGCTGCGAATATGGAACGCACACTTTCAAGCAAAGCTGACGTCAAGTGACTCAGATCGAAAAACAGGCATATTTTCAATATTGTTATCTCTTCTGGTGAAGGCTCAGCAACCGTTGCATTCGTTTTCGCGCACGAAACGGCAACTCCCAAAGAAAGTAAGAACGCAGTGATTACCTTTATTTTAACAATGTAAACACACTTGCAGGCGTGCGCTGTTGAAGCCTCAAAATCAAAACTCTCGTAGCGTGATTCGTGACTGCGCCGGCTACTACCCAATTTTGTTGTCACGCCACTTTCTGCAAGCAAACACTAAAATTGCCAGTAAACACACGACATCGATATAATTATCTTGTAGAATATCACCTTATTTAGCCATAACTGTGTATTTATGTTAAGAAAAGAAAACACATAAACCTTTTTCCGTCAGAAAATCTAAATATCAATGTTAAGTCTGGCACAATGTATTTTGCCGAATCATTGCCAAATCTTTAGAAAAGTTCGGCAAAAGTTGCGCCGAATTTTCGATTCGACAAAAGTTCGGCCCATCACTAGTAAAAATATGAGACCTTGGGGGGGGGGGGGAAGGAGGGGGGGGTCTGGTTTGCCCCCCCCCCCACTCAAAAACAAATTGGTACGCCACTGGAAGCTCGTACAGGTTCTTCTTGCTTAGGTGTCCAGTGACATCACAACAGCCGTAGCTTTAGTTCGGCTGCATGCGATTTTTTAGCAATGCTCGAATCCGGACACACTGCTACCAAGAGTTTCAGCATGTGGTCCATGATCGTAAAAGGCACATTGTGTTCAGCTGTGAATGCAGCGAGTCGAATTTCACCCTCACGGACCTGGTTGTCTTCTTTAATAGCGATCGACTTGTCGAGGGCACGCTCAGTAGGGTCTGCTGGCCAGCAAGCTCTTTTGCATTCGACGTGTGTTTCTTCCTTGCTGCATGTTTTTTCTAACTCGCATTTTCCTGCGGCCAAGTGCACATAACATGCCTTGCATAAAGCGAAATTATTACCTTTAGTACTTTTGCAGATCCATCCTCGAAATTGCAGTTCTCTTCTCGCGCTGTTTTGTACTTTTGTATGTAGCTTTTGTTATACTTTTGTTTGTATGCTCTTTTTTTTTCTGGGGGGGGGGGGGGGGGGGGCGGAGGGGTACGGCGTCCGCTATCTGAGTCGCCGCTCATTATTGTGCGTGCACGAAGCAAGGCAAAACCAAAGTCGTATCGTTTGCGTAAGCACGCGCGCACGCGGCTGCGATGGCAATGTACTGCTTTGGATGGATAGATAAATGAATTGAGCGGTACATACGTATTGATCAGAAGATCGAACTAAAGGGGGCGCTTTATCGAGCTTGTTGTCCACACAGCCCGGTGTTTACCAACACAGCACAACAACGAAATTCAACCTCGCCTATACTTCGTTTCACCTTATGTTGTACCGCAGCGAAGGCTAGAAGCGCGAGTTGATAGCGTTGGCAGAGAGCTTGTGCCGTGCCGCCGAGATCTGTCCCTAAGCGAGGAGCTCGTGCTTGTAGCCTTTCCTGCGGTACATCATGAGGTGAAATAGAGTATAGTATGGTCTGGGCACTAGCGCTTCGCTCTGACCATGTGCTTTAGTCGCATGGGGAGCGGCCTTAAAATCGTCTTCTTTGATTTCTCGGATCAAAAAGAAAAAAGAAAATACGGTTGTTCGATCTCCTCCCCAATAGTTTCATTTTAATTTTTTTGTGCGTTTGCTGGTTAATATGACGGCAAGCGCATCAAACTGCGTATTTTATAACCCTATTTCTTTTAATCAATTAAAAAAGGGCAGATTTTCTTTTTTATCAGGGAATCAGCAGACAGCGTGCAGAATCGGTAGATCTACTGAGAAATCAGCAGGCCAGGCCACACTGGTGATGTGTGACAATGGGAACGCTAAATTTTCCCGCCAAATTGAGGGGGAAATTTAGCGAAAATTCTCCCGCTAAATTTAGCAAAATTTTTCGCGCTAAATTTAGCAGGGAAATTTTCCCATAATGCAAAGCGCGGTTACGCCCGCTTGCATTATTCCCATAATGCAACGCGCGCAGTTACGCTGATTTCGCTCAAGCCGGAAACAGGCGCCTAAGAGCTGCGCTCTAAAACTTGTCAGAAATCAAAGACCCAACGAGTGTAGCTTTGAACACTTGACTGATGAGGCTTGCTTTATGCCTCTCAGCTGCATCTTAAAATATGGTGGCTCTGCCTTTAGTTCTACAAGAAACATTGTTATGCCTCCACTCAGGACATAGCTTTGTGGCGGACCGGCAGTTTACCCGCTGGATGTGGGGATGACTGGGAGATGGCAACAGACAAGTGCTGCCTCCGTACATTGTCGAGAAAACAAGACGTTCCCCTCTCAACGGTACATGTCTTCCTCTGGACTGTGCACTAGTGGATTGGTGAGGTTTGTCCACTTTTCGTTTCATCAGTGTATGGCTTGGATCATAAATCAAGTACTGACACGGGAGCTACGGTTAATAGTAGCTATGTGAATAAACGCAAGTTTGATTACTTGTTTCAATCTCGGAAACAACAGTTTCAACATATATAAAGCCAAGCATGCATTTCTACCGTTCTTGCTAGCTGACAGACATGGGCATCAAGCACATTTAACGTTACAATATAAAACATTGTTTATGTAGCACGAGAAATAAATCCTTCAAAACTATAGGCATCGCATCCTCTGGCATTCTGCACACTAATAAATCCCTTAACCTTTCTCCAGCCAGGAAACCATCCAGTACGTTGCCAGTATACACCTCAATCCTCTGCAAGGGATGACCGAGTGTAGCACCATGTGGTACAGCCAGAGAGAGATCAGGGTGCAGTAAAACAGTGGCTCGTAGTGGAATGGAAACATTGCAGTATATTAGCCACCAAGTTGCTGCAGCCTGTGCTTTCTCTAGCCGTACTACTTGGCACTACCCTTGAAGCAGGTTTGGCACAACCCCTTTAAACGACCTTTCTCAAGGCCACTCATATGTACTATATCGGAGCTGGCAACCAACCAGAGCCTACCTATCATGTCTTGTATAAGCATTATAAATTGACCAGCTGAGCTCAAAACAAACAGATAGCTCCTCTGCATGTACCGTAGAATACCGTGCATCCACCCATTCCACATTAAGCGCCCATTCCCAAATCTGTAAGATCTGAGAAAATACGCACAGTAGATTTATATGTAAAATTGATGACCGGACAAGCGCCCATCCCTCATTTTTTTGTAATTATCTTCAAAGTTTGATTGGGCGCTTGCTCGAGCCACTCGAAATGGTTGCAACCGGTAACTCTTGGTTTCTTTTTTATACCCTATGAAGAACACAGCCAAGAACATGACATACAAGCTACTCATTTGAAACTTCTTCGGTTTATGCAAACATTTATTCACATCCCGGTTCTGGTTCCCCCACCAATCGTCGGCATGAAGACATTTGTGGCAACCCTTAAAGTAGCTGTGCAGTTTCAGTGATTTGCTTAAAGGGGCCCTGCAATCATATTTAAGCGTCTACCTTTTTTGCGGTTTCCACGTCCCTTGGGGTTCGGGCAAGCCAGCGGGCACGGAGAGAGTCACTAAATATCAGTGCGTCATATTTTAACCGGACGACGCGGAAACCTCCTCCACCGACGAGAGCGACCCGCGGTACCGAAAGCGCGCAAAATGTGACGTCTTAGGTCCTGGGCTTACTACTGGTCAGAGCCGCTAAAAGCTTTTTTTTAGTCGAGATACAAAAATATAAGTGTCGCGAACCGTTTCAAATATGTATGAAAGTAGTTTTTGTTCAGTATTTTAGATCAGAAAAGAAACAAATGCAGTTTATAAAGTACGGAAACAAGAAATGACCCGTCGACATACCCGCCACCAAGCAGCGGAAAAAGCGGCGCATATTAGAAAGGGCTAGTGGGATGAGGCGCCGATGAACGGCAAGCGTAGAAAGGTCCCGGAGCGTACAAAGGCCATTTGGCGGTATGGCAGCGCGAAGTGGCTCCCGTCCTGTACTGGTCTTTACCCCGTGTTTGCTGTCGTTTGTGGCCAATGAAGTGTTATGCCGAAATAGTCTTTAATCGCGCAGCAAATGCAATGCGAGTCGCCCTGGCCGCCCGCTTCATACAGCCTATCCAACACACGGTTTAGTGGCGCCCTCTCGAGCCGTCGACACGAAGTGCGGCAGCCGTGAGCGCTCGATGAGCTCACTATACCTCCTCTAGTTCACGGCCACTCAAGCCAGGACCTACGACGTCATGAAAGCGGTTATTTTTTGCTTGTTTTTGTAATTCTAATTTTCCTATAACTTTTAAAATAAAGCGAATTTTGCGAAAAGAAAAGTTTCATTAAGTTACTACGTTCAGTGCGCTTAGGTTCGGTGCAAATTAAAAATCAGTCAAAACGCTGTTGCAGGACCCCTTTAAAATAATTTGGGAGTTGGTGTCGCGACCTTTCTGAAGTAAAGAACAAAAGCCAATTTTGCCTGCACGTCAATGGGGGTCGCGCAAGGTACCGGTGAAGCTCTCTCTCTTGAGCCATCAGTGAGCAGCGGGAACTCACCCGCTCACGACCGCGTGCTGGCGGGCGCAGCCAACACCACCTTGAGGAGAAGGCCAGAACACGCCTCGTATGACGTCACGGCAGCAGGCTGACGTGCGCTGAGCTATGGAGCCGAGCTGAAGGCTTCGCGCGTAGCTTTTACGTCGTAGAAACGCGGGTTTTCGCACTATTTATTTTGTATGAGCTAACATGAGAGCTGTGAATGCAGAGTGATTTAATGAACAAACTTTAGAACACCAGAAATTCATTATGCCCCATAGAGAATACA
>JAZHYW010008874.1:0-12588 GCA_037355805.1 Ixodes ricinus | reverse complement strand
CTTTACCTCCTGGCAACTTCTTTGCAGCATCTGAAACCAGATTAGTGCATATGACAAACAACACTATACCCAAAAATGCTTGAAAAAAGAAAGGGGATCAGTGGTCGATCATGTTAGTGCAAGGCACCTCAGAGCACATGGAGCAAACATTTGCTCGGCAGAACCCACGAATCCTGAGTCGAGTCCTTAGCCGTCCCCATTCCAATTAGGGTAAGAATCATACCAGCATGCGCTTGTGCAATAACTACTGCTTGGTGCACTTAAAAAAACCAGCCTAGCAGTCATACTACGGTGCCTGGAACGCATCTTCACCTGGTGTGCTTATCGAGTCTTTATTTTTGGCTTTTCGTCTTCCGGCTCGTGGCATCATACACCTTCATGTTGTTGCCTGTTGCGACCCTGGTGGTGGCACAGCAGGAGCTGCGGCAAACGCCTGTTGCAGTTCGCTCAGCAGATAGTCCGCTGACAAAAACTATCCAGACACGGTTCGAAACGTCGCAACAGCAGAAATCCTTATATCTATTGGTGTTCTGGTATTTCCACCACCAACTGCCGGATTAGTGACAATTGACAGCATGAAGTGCTTGCTTTGCGGTTGTAACTTCTTACCACTCACCAGTCAGAGACGCGTCCCGGGCACCATAGTCATACCGCACTGGCTACATTGCGCATCCACAGCACAAGCCAGCGTTGCCATACACTGCAAGACCGATTTTATGCTGTCTAGTGTCTAACTTATCTTGTCTAGTGTCTAACAAAGTATCTAAAGATTCAATGTACAGAATTATTCAAGACATAAACCAGGTCCATTTCATGCTAACCTGGTAAAAAGACAAAATTACTCAAGTGAGGGAAGAGCAGTACGAGGGATTTTTGTTGTTATCTCAGTGTTTCCCAGAGGGGTCTACTTCAATGTCTGAGATGAAAATAGCTAAAAAAATGTTTTCACATTCACAGGAAAGCTGGTAAACAATACAAACTTGGCTTCTTTCTTGCTGTCAAAATAAGTAAGCTACTATTTACATGAAAGATGGACAAATATTAAAAAAATTGATTTTTGAGCTTTTTAGAAGTCATGTCGTACATCTAAGAGTAAACCTTTAGATTAGTTTTGTTTGACGTCGAAATAGTCACTTTCTCAAGTTTCTGGCTTACCAGTTATTGCAGTGGCAGTCTTTAAAACTGAAAAGTTGAGTTTTCCCTTTCTTCCGATCCACGAGAACTGTGCAGCTAGCTCATCAGTTAGCAGATGCGTCAGCATCCGCTTGGTGGCCTTGCTTGCAGTCTTGCCCCCGAGTTGCTTGAGTTCATGAACCTGCATAAAAAGACAGCATGGGATATTTGGAGTGAATGTAACTTAATTCAGGAAAGCATGGCATAACTCAGGCATGATTATGTGAAAAAAATATTTGTGGTAAAATGTCTCGAACGCAACTAGTGCAGTGTTGGCCACGCAAATACAGCACTACTGCCGGAGCTCTTCACTGCACCGCATGTTGCCTGCTATTTGCGTCTCCAGTTCGTTGCTCGCCTTCTCGCGGCAGAAATGGGAACTGCTCTAGCGAGGGTCACCCAGCTTCTTTCTTCAGCAGCCACTGCAGAACTGTGCGTCATTGCTTAATTAAGCGCCCCCATTTTTACCTCACTTGACTGGGTGGTCAGCTGCTTAATAGAAACCGAACAACAGCTGCATACCCATCAAAACATTTCTCTATGTACAATGTATAATGAACTTTTCAGGGGATTATGTCATGTGGTTTTCAATATGATGCAAAAGACAACTGCAGTGTTCTCTTAAACTGAAATTAAGCCAAGTTACCCTTTAAGCAGCCGCACAGCGGTATAGCAGTATTAAAGTAAAATACTTACAAGACGTAGAGCCTTCTCTTCATCCAACTCTTTCTCGAAGGCCAGGAGGTCAGGTAGTGTGTTGAACGCTTGTTCGACGAGAGACGGGTGTGCAATAACTTCGTGGACTGGAAGGATTGCGCAGAGCTTGTTGAGCATCTCGCCATGCTGCTGCAGCGTGAAGCGCATGATGTTTAACAGCCGCAGGACGTGCTGCTTGAATGCTTGTTGTATGAAAAAGGAAAGCAATTGAAAATATATTTTACACGAGGATAGAGATAGTTTACACTTGCATTTTTATTGGGCATGGCATAATTCCTGCAATGAAACTACATAGTTACTCCATTGTTTAACTTAAAAAATTGAGCAACCAATCCAAAGGGCAAAAATGACGAGGTCCATATAATCTTGAATGATGCTTCAAATTAATTGCTTGGGGAAAAATTAGAAAAGAGTATAGTTAGAAACACAACCTTGTGATCTTCCATGCCCAATACATTTCTGTGCACTCAGGCTTCACCACTTTTGAAGGCTTAGATAGCTCACGTTATGATCCCTTTCACTGGAAGCACTGTTGTCCTTATCCGGAACTCTTTATGGCACACCAGATATATCAAAAAAAGATATTTGGTTAGAAAAAAAAATTAAGATGCAGAAGAAAACAGGAATACAAAAAAGAGGCACAGCATACAAAACCAAACAACATGCCAGCACAATCAGCTTGCCAGATGTCAGCATCATTTATTTCTTGGTCCTGCTTTTTTTACACTACAACCCAAATCTAGAATTTAATGAAATTTTACCAGAATGAATGTGAAAAATATTTACCCTGATCTTGTGGATCCTGTGGCTCGCTTGCTTGAAGCCCTACAAGTACACAGGCTTTAGAAATGCTATTTAAGACTACTAAATGTCCTCTAGACAGCTGTCTGCTACTCCTAAAAAGAGATACCAATAGACTATTAGCGGTTGCATGGCCTTAATGTTCATGAATTGAAGAGTTCATAAAATTTAAGGGCATGCAAAATTTGTGGTCTTTTAACATACACATTTCTGGCACCTGGGATTTGCAAAATTTAGTCGCTGCCAATATGCTCCCTGCACCCGATTGGGGACGCCAAAAAAAAAGAAAAAAGGTCTTACCACTATTTATTTTGATATTGATAATTTATCTCGCAAGGTCTCAGAACTAGTCAACCAGCCATGATCAAGTCCAGACGTTATCTTGAGGAGATCTTCCCTAGCATGCCTCATGTAATGTAATTTAATGTTTGATTGATGCAAGGCTGTAGTGCAACAAGTTTACTGCCCAAGTAAAAAGTATATATATGATTAAATTTTCTGTATTAATATTCGCAACTCCAATGGTTCACATTTAATCCCCATTTCTCTGTTACCCGTTTTAGTTGCCATGCTGCGCCAGTTTTTGCAGCACAGTTGAACAGGCACAAACAACCTGTTGCTATCCTTCACGTCTTTTCCGCTGGGTGACGTCAAAGCCTCTGGAGTTGCGAATAGGATATGATTAAACAATACTACCTTCAACAGGTGAGCTGGATTCCTGCAAGCTCCTTATGTCTGTAAGTGAAAGGGAAAAAAGCAGTCAATTCCAGGAAACTCATGTCTAAGCTACAAGGCATGAGGTTGTTAAGAAATATAAAACAACATAATTCATTTAGGTTGTTCAATAGGAGGTTGAAAATATGTAACCTGTGTACAGTAAACTTCCCTTGGTATGAGACAGCTTAATTCTTGATTACAGTGCATTACATTTTTATGAGCAAAATTCCTCATCTTAGCTAGGCACCGGTACATATAGCGATGGATATTTTAGTAAAAAGAGAGAGCTTTTGTAGAAAAAGAAGTCGAGACTAGCAGCACCGGCGCTTGTTCATGTTTGCAAGCGTCCATACGCATACTTAATGACAACACAGACCCGCGGTGTTCAATAGAACACAACATATAGCTACGATTCCTAATAGGACTATCGCTGTGTATGAAATGACAGCAATAGCATAAGTTTTCCCTAGGTTAAATTTTTGATAAATCTCATTATTACAACACCATTAAAAAAATGCTTACCTGTGTCTAAAATGCTGCAGTTCTCGGAGGAATCTGAGGGCGCTTGCGAGTGGCTGCTACCTGCACAGCATACAAAAATAGTTGAAGGTAATCACTTGCTCAATCCTGTACATATCTGAATTTTAACAAAGAAAACCTTATAACATTTCTTCCTACCCTAGAAATGTGTTTGTGGATAAACTCAATTGCAGCACATATAATAAGTGCCTTAATTTACTTTTGAAAAATTGTTTTTTTTTAAAGAATTTACCTTGCACACAAATCTCAGCAGCGAAATTTCCCAGGTCGTCCGGCACACTGGAGCCTGAAGGATACCAAAAGCAGAACAGAAATATTTAGAAATCGGCAGCTTAACTGAAGTTCAAGTACCAACTTCGGTTCATACACGACAAACCTATGGGAGTGTCAACAAATCATGACGGGTACCGGAGCTGGAAGAAAGAGCTTGAAAAAGAACCTCCTGAAGCCTCGCACTTGACCGCCACTCTCAGGCTTCCAGGAAGCTTTTTTTTTTCAAAACTTGTAGGAGGAATCATAGTAAAGACTACTACTGCCAAGCTACTGGCTAGAAGGAGTGGTGCAGTGTGGAGCATCACCGTGATGCTTCGATATGAGCCACATGTGAGCCAAGCACGAGGAAGCTCACTTACTTTGTCTTCCTGCAGAACTGCTTCCCTCCTTTGATGCAGCAGTGAACAGGCCTGGGAAAGAAGTGTTCGACACTGCATTGGTTGCAACAAGTTATCCCTACTTTCAGGGCTGTCTTATGTGACACGAGACAGGATGCAATTTTTAGGAAATCACCTTGAGGAAAATCTGCCGGTACTGCGGGCACTTTTCGGGGGCTGCCTTTGTTGGCTTGTGTCGCACTGGTTCCTCGTCAGACTGCGACCACTGGGGCGGTGGCCTCCGCATCCTCTTGCCTTGCGGCCTTTCTGAGTCGCTGCTTAGTTCCGATGTGTATTGGCTACGCTCCAGCTTCTTCCGTGCCTGCTCGTACGTTGCTGAAAGGACAAGCATCCGTAGTGTCAGCTTTCTTGCACCACATCACATTATAAAATTGTCCATACCGAATAACCCTTTCACCGCCACAGCAAATCGTTTCCACGACGCATCTGGTGGCACTGCTTTTTTCACCATCACAATTATCTTGTCCCCTTTGGCCTGGCCAGGCCACGCACAACGCTCGCCCTGAATCCAGAGCACAGGCACAACATCAACCTGCTCTAGGTGAAGGAACTCCACAATGGCATAGGTCATCTGAAAAAAAAAAAAAAAAAAGCAGAGAGATTGTTTAATATGAACAGCTGAACACACCTTCCCAATAAGTAAGGGAACAAATAGTATGAAAACGTGGTAAAAAACATATTACATGTATAGGGTGTTTCAAGATACCGGATAATGCACTAAAGTCAACTGGAAAAATCTAACCTGCATGCAGCAAGCTCCTATTTTACATGAAATGTGCATTTTGTAGGTACTTTTACCTTGTGAACGTTCAAGGTGTAGCTCAGTTCCGGTGCAGAGTAAGATCATACTTAAAATTTAGAAAAATATGCCCGTCATAGAAAACTCAGTTTACCATCGGCAAAAGCTGTCAGCTACATTGGATTACACAGAAACTGAGCCAAGTCCAACCTTTCACAGGAATGAAGCTACGACTTGAGATTTCACAAGGTCAAATGCACCTATAAAATACACCCCTGGGGAAAATGGGAGCTCGTTACGTGCAGGCGGCAATTTTTCCTGTTAATTTTAGCATGTTATACGGTAACTTGAGACATCCTATATTTATTTTGAATAGGAGCCAACGATGAACCTCATTAAGACGTGCACATACCTAAGTGCATAAAAAACAGATGTCTTTTGCAGCTTCTATGTACACTCGAATGCAACATCCACTTGGCAACAGGGCATCAAACTGTGTGCAGTTCTGGCAAAGCCACAAACTTGCTGTCCCAGGGCAGCTTCACCATTTTCCGCACATTACGCAAAGGCCATGGCTTTGGCGTTGAGAGGCGTGCAACAATGAAGATGCCAAGTCTGGAAGACTCGAAGGGTGCAGTGTACAGGTCTTCCTTCACAAGAAACTCTTGGCCAATAATGCAAGGCTCATTCGAGCCCCTCATGTGGGCTATGTTTCTCGCAATAACAATGTGGCCATCTTGCATGAAGCAGTTGTCCCGTTCCTTTAGAGCAATGGTGAAGTTCCTACACTTCAGCGTCTGGTACTCTGGCGGACAACATTCAGGCAACAGGAGCCCTCCACAGTGTTGGCGACTGAGCTCGACAGGTTTTCCGCCATCAGAAGGCTGTCTGTGTTCCTTTGATCGTGCTTCTACCATCCGATTGCACAACTGCTCTAAGGGCTTCCCATGCTTCCGGAGCTGCTTCTTCAGCACTTGCATGTGGCTTTCAAAAGGGAAAGCACTGAAAGAGTCTAGCTCCCCATGCCTTTGAACATCGGAGGCAAGATGTATAAGGCAATGTATGTTGAAAGAGGCATTGTGATTACCATACAGCTCACAAAACTCCGACACAAAACACCTCAGGAGTTCACCAGCATAGCCGGCATGCTGACGACACAGCTGTTGGTTTGCCAGTATGGAGAGTGAAGCATGAAGGAGAAGAAAATGCTCATACAGCTGAACTGGCAAGCAGGACTTCAAAAGCAACGGACCCGTGTAGAAGAGGAGAAGCCTGAACTCAACCGCCTTCCAGCGGTCGATTTCATCAAGTCCTCGTGACCTGCGTGGGAATTCGCAGGGAATGCAAGGACGCAGAAGCTCACTGTTCTCGTTGAAAGTGTGTCGCTGCAATGGCCCCAAACGAACAGCCAGTGGCCCCGAAGTCCACAAGGAAAGGAGTTTCTTCACGACCCCGAGCAGTACGAGATGCATGTAGTCCAAAGGCAGGTCATGCACACTGTCAATAGGCAAATCCAACAGGATGGATTCCCCTTTGTGGTGCTCTGAGTCGTCTTGTTGCCTGAAGCTAAAGTCAGTACGCAATGGGCAGTCCATGTCAAGAAAGACAACCCTGCCTTGCAAGTAGGAGCCTTCGACTGTACACTTTGGACAGCCACTGTAACCTCCATGACCCTTTGTCATAGTTATGAATGCTCGTGCAGGAGCATCACAAATGATAGCCTCCAACTTGACTTGAACGACACTGTCATTGATAGTCAGGCCGTGCAAAAGCAAGGTCTGCAGCTCCTCAACGAAAGCCCTCAAGAAGTCGTTTGAGGATGTTGGCTTCGAATTCCCAGCAAAAGCACCAACAACAAATGGTGCTTCATTGCAACCGGAAACCATGCACTGAATAGGCCACAGTTGCGTTTTCGAGCTTTTTGACAATGGCAAGCCATCTATGTTGAATGTGAGAGAAAGGACAGCTGGCAGCCGTTCCACATTACGCAATGAGTGCTGCAGCCCAGCAGCAAGTCCAAAATGGCAGTAATTCCCTGGCGCCATAGGTGTGAAGGGGAACTGCTCGTGTGGTTTGCGAGGAGTGTGCAGGAGTGTGCGTCCATCTTTCGGTAGGTCCGACATCCCTTCCCGTCTCCTTAATATCTTGAGGAGAGCCGTCAGTGGCCTTCTTTTAATCCCACTCTCTACAGCCCAATCCCGCAAGGAATCCTGGAATTCGCAGAGCGCGTTTGTGCCTTCTCCAGCACTATTCCCGTTGCCTTCGGAATCATCTAAACCTGGCGGGCCGCCTTCAGCTAACTCGGCAAACGAACGGCCTTGGTCGTAACCTGCCCCTTCGCGCCTGGGGTCTTGGCGGTAGAGATGATATGCGGGCGAGTCAGCACTCGAGGCACCATCGACGGGAACACTTCGCCCAATCGGGGATCCGCGGGCATGTTCAGCAGCGGCAGGCGTGCTACGTTGCTCGAGACGACGTTCACTGGGGTTGCACTCGGCCTCCTGTATGTCCTTGCTGGCATGCTCAAGAAGCGCTAAAGTTCTTCTTGTTTCTCGGGAGGCTTTCTCGCAGGCGTATGCCGGCCGTGATCCAGGCATGGTGGCACAGTACTCACAGTCAACGCGGGCTACTACGCTACGACATGCCTCAGTACACAATGGCGGTATAGCCGAATTCGTACGTAAATAGGATACATATCGGACTAAATGAATACAACGAGGTACTCACCTTATCTCCGAGACGACGAAACCAGAAGTGGAAAACCCGCCAAAAACGTTCGCGCGCGCACTAGCTGCAGAGGAGCGGTTTTAAAACAGGAGTGATGACGATGGCGATCTAGCAGCCTCTCCAGCAAATAACTCCAAAAAACGAAACAGAAACACACGGGATGAAAACACGACGCATCACCATTAAATTAATACGTGACAAAATTTGGCCAATATTTTGTGTAACAAAATTGTCATCATAAAAGTACACAATAAAAGTACTAAAAGTACGAGCCGCCTTCGAAGCCGGAGCTAAAGTCAGTGAATCTGACCGGGTCAAGAATCACTAAATATTCCCAACAGTACGGTATTCAAAGGCTACCAATAAAACTCAACTCGTTACGCACGGTCGCATAATTTGACGGTTAACCGCGCGCCTATGGCCTAAACGCCTGCAACCAAGCCTGCAACAGAGCACCGAAACTGCCGAAACGACCGAAAGTCCGAAACCAACGAGCTTCGTTTCAGAACCGAGTCGCGGCGCAGCAGTCGCGCTCCATCCCATCGTCCAATATGGCGCTCTGCGCTGCGCGGTGGAAGCGAAGCGCGTATCGTGTAGCGTTCGTTCTCGTACGAGCTCTTCAATCCATTTTCCTGGTATGTGGCCACACTGGTTTGCTTTTTTTTTTTTTATAAAAGTTCGTTCCGGGTGGTGCGTGACTTGCTCCTCGCTGTCTCGTCTCTCTCTCTCTCGCGCGCGCGCCTCGAAACACAATGAAGTCGAGTTACAAATTACAAAACTTCTCTGATGCACAATAAAAGCTGTGACTACATCTCGGTGGCGCTGCGCTCCCGTTTCGGATCTAGTTTAGGGTAAGAAAATCTGGAAGCCGAAGGTAAAGCCATGGGAGGCAACTTCAACACCTGAGACTGCATGCTGCGAGCGCAGAGGCTTTATTCGACACGATTGGCTAGCTACCACCAGCTTGCCTGCACACTCGCTGTCTTTTCGCTAGTTTTGGAAACTTGGGGCCTTTCCGGTTGCTTAGTGCTGCTCTAGCTTTTGGAATGCACCATCCTAGACCCGCTAATCGAAGTGATATATGTTGTGTTACAATGGACGTCCAGAGGATATCATGCCCGGGATCTATCGGGCAAATCCCAAAGCGGACATCGAGAGGACATCCACAGGAGCAGAGAAAATGGACGTTCTTTATAACCTGAAATACACGTCCCGCGTTGGTCCCTTGGACGTCCCGTTTCGGTCGTTGGGGTCATGGACGTTCGGATCTAAACCGGATGTCCCTCGGATATTCGTGGTCCAATGGAAGGATGCCATCGTACGTTTTTTTTTTCATGTTGAACGCTCCGCATCGCTGGGAAACGCTCACGGTACCAGCGAAGACAACGAGCTGGCGTGAATTCCATCGAGCGGAAAACGAGCGCCACTTTTGTCATGCGCTTTCATTTCGATATGTCGCAAAATGCGCGCGAAATAGTAACGAGTACGGCAACAACGTGTTGGGGGCATCTCTCGCGAGTCAATACGTCAAAGGTATTGCTGGTCGAACTGTATGTATGAGATATTCATTTGAGCGAAACCTTGATTTCGCAAAACTATTATGTAGTTAGACATATGCATCGTATTAGGCAGCTATTCTGCAATAGTTGCGCACAGTACTGAAGCCACGAGCGAGAAATAAATGAAAGTCGATTTTGAGGACAATCCAGACGTGGAGACCCATAAAGAGAGTCCTGATAAGAAGAGAGCTCCACCTTCCCCTTCTCTTCAAGTGCTTGGGTTACGCTCTCAATCCTGCACCTTTGGAACACTGCGCGCACCTAAAATCGCCTTCTTCCCTGAAAAACGCGGTGGCCTTCAGAATCGAGGGGTGCTACGCGAAAGCGAGCGACGTGTCACGGGAACGAAGGCGATGTGCTCCGGGCTTTGAAAACGCTCATTAAAAAAAAAAAAAAAGTTTTATTGTTTTTGTTTTTTGTGGAGGCACAATTTTTTTTTGTCTCTATTAAAGGGCAACTCCGCTTCATTTTTGATATTTAGAAAACTATGCAGCCCTCTTCAGTATCATATAGGAAGACCCCATGTCAAATATTACGATCTAATTCCGTCTATATATTTAATAAACTGGCCAGCAAACTTTCAAACGAGCCAAGTCGCCGAAATCTGCCAACTCTAGCGTGCGACGTGAGGCGCAATCGTCAGCGCAGTCAATGCGACGGGGTTGGAGCGGCCAACGTTGAACCACTACGCCAAAGGCATGACTACGTCATTCTCACGTTTTGGTTGTTTTTACTTCTCGGAGCGAAATTGAACGATGACGTCATGAGTTTCTCCTCCCGGTGTTGGCTCTACGGCGTCCACGTGATCACCGTAACGCGGATGCGCTAGTTTGCGCTGCCCTGCGCGTTTATCGCATGTCCGGTTTCTCCGTTCCCCCTCTCCTCTTTCGTGTTCTCCCCTTCCCCCTCTCCCCGGGCCATCACCATCCTCGCCATGCGAAGCGACCTACCCGCGTCGCGTGTCCTGTACCTCGCGCCTGCGAACGTCACAAGACCACGTGGTTCGACGTGACGTGGCCATGACTCTGAGGACACGGGACCAATGTTGCCTGACGCAACCGAAGTTTCGGTTTCGGTATCGGCTGATGTTTAAATTAAGATTACACAAATAATATTCAACATTTCGCGAATCCGAAGACGTAGAGCTGTTGAGTAGTACTTTGTGAAATGGAATCACATGTAAGCCTAAATTTTTCGGAATTGAGCGGAGTTGCCCTTTAAAGGGATACTGAACCGAAATTTGAAATTTTCAAATTTCGTTCGGAAATGGGTCAAGCATGACGTGTAATAACCGTAATTCATAATCGCAGGTTTGTATTTTGAACGATTGGCTATATTTTTCGTTCCAAACGGTGCACTCGAGCGAGCGCTCGAAGAGAAGCGAACGGAGGGCGCGATGCGTCATGGGATATCCGGCGCAAACAAAAACAGAAAGAAAAGTTTCCCCGCATTCGTGACGTAGCAAGGCTGGCGGGATTATGAGCTTTGCCCTTGGTGGCGTTGTCAGCGTTGTGGTGGTGTCAATAGCGTCATCGCGTTACAACCGAGCCGTTCGAAGTGCCCGTGGGGTGACGAGCGTGTGGCTGGCCCAAGAAGCACGTAGCTTCCACAGCACTGTCAGCTTAGGGCTGAACGGGGTGGGAAAGCAACTTTTGTCCGAGTTTTTGAGCGACTGGCTAATCTTCTAGGGGAGAATGGCTGCATCCGGCTGCACAAACGAGGGTCCGAGAAGAGGAGAGTCCACCCTTTCCGTCTTCTTGGACTGTTTGGTTCAATTCGCGATTTGTGAGTTGGGGAGGAAAGCTAAGAAGGAAAATGTTGAAATGCCAAAGAGCGGCGCTGCGCCAGAGGAATCTGCTACGTCACGACTACGTAGCAGATTCCACAACGTTGCTAGACTACCTCCCAAATAGGCTCCGCATGCATCCACCAGGTGCACATTGGAAGATCGTTTATTTAGCTTTAAAATTAGTTTTCTTGTGCCTTTCAACGGAAGACTGGTGTTTTTGAGGTTAGGGTGCAACATGCAACACATTCAAGCTAGAAAATGAGCGCTGAAATTTCGTTTCCCTACACCTTTAACGCAAAATTTACCATACACTAAAAAAATTGTGGGCATACAACGACAATGCACCCACTGGGACCCGAGTCAAGGCAAGGACAATTAACTACTAAAAGAAACAAAAATCATGTTCGCATACATAGACAGAACGCATCCATCGAAAAAAATTAATCCCTACTTGTTCTGCCAATCTCGTTGTGCGTCTGTCAAAAGCCACAAAGGAAGAAGACAATCAGCGCCTACACCCCCCCCCCCTAAAAAAAAAAAAAAGAGAAGTTTTTTGTTTTTTTTTTGGGACGCCCGCAGTGGCCCAAGCGATGACCCTGGAAGGGTATGCGATCGTAGCACGTTCGTCCCGCGGCAGTTCCCCCTGTCTCAAATGCCCACGGTCCGTTTTCCCCAAGTGCCAAAGTCCCCGTCTTATCTTCCCCGATTATCAACCCGCAGTTATTCTGAGTCATTCCGATGCTTTCCAACGCTGAAAAACTGTTAGACGAATATTTGCACACAAGTATACACTGTTCGCAGGACTATCTACAGTGCTAAAATTCAAAAGCGCTGTGTTCGATTTGGGAAATCGTGTAGGTCTAGCTCATTGTTGGAACATTTTTATTCGCTCGATGAACTCCACAAAACTTGTAAATATTAGAATGAACTTTTCAGAGAACGATATTAGTTGTCCGTCCCAGGCGACTGTACAGGTCGCAATTATAGGTTCATTGAACATTCTATTTCATAATCACACTCATATCATCGGGCACGCCATTTCCTCATCACTTCTTCTACGTGCGCTACGAAGCTGTATTCGTAGCGCACTCTAGACGGAAACGGTTGAGACTGCTAAAATAAGATACCTTCTTTTGGGCAAGTACTGCGCAGTGA